>PVKU01008115.1:0-77613 GCA_004027475.1 Anoura caudifer | reverse complement strand
TTCATCTAAATTCAGTTTTATAAAACACAAAGGAATAAATTTTGGTTATGTCAAGTTACTTTGTAGGAGGCAAGTACCTAGACACCTAACTAAGGCCTTTATGGACCTTTGAAATCTGACCTGCAATCATATGCCTTTACCAACTCACCTGCAGAAAAAGGTACTATCTGTTTGAAGAGGCAGATATAAACACAGAATATATAGAGAGAATAATTTTTAAACTCAGATTGACTAAGAAAAAGAGGTTA
Source organism: Anoura caudifer (assembly GCA_004027475.1). Classification (NCBI taxonomy): domain Eukaryota; kingdom Metazoa; phylum Chordata; class Mammalia; order Chiroptera; family Phyllostomidae; genus Anoura; species Anoura caudifer. The sequence continues at coordinate 77,365 of PVKU01008115.1, read as the reverse complement.
TATTTGAACTAGGCTTTAAAAGTCAACTAAGCCCTGGCTAGCGTACTCGGTGGATTGAGCGCAGGCCTGCAAACCAAAGGATCATGGTTTGATTCCCAGTCAAGGCACATGCCTGGGTTGCAGGCCAGTTCCCAGCAGGGACACACAAGAGGCAACCACACATTGATATTTCTCTCCCTCTCTCCTTCCCTTCCCCTCTAAAGATAAAATAAATAAAATCTTAAAAAAATAAAATAAAAGTCAACTAAAATTTCAGTTAAGTCTTGGTAAGTGAATATTATCCCAAGTGGAAGAAACAATAAGGACAAATTTTTGTGTGATAATTTGGCAAGATATAAAGTTTCCATGTCTGATTTGTTTTCAGAGTGGTTTTGGAGGTGGGGTAAAAAGAAGTATTACTTAAGGTTAGTCATAAAGAGCCTTGAAAGTATACTCTGACATTAAGACATTATTCTATTGTTTCCAGAAAATCATCAAATATCTAGAATGAAGAGAATAATAAGACTAGATCTGTCCTTTAATTTTTTTCTTAAGCACTATCACCTTCTAAAAGACTATACAGTTTATTTATTTCATATGTTTATTATTTTTTAGCTGTCTTTCAATCCACAAGAACAAGATTTTGTCTGTCTTTTCAAATAATGTCTCCCAATAGCTAGGATGTGTCTGTTACAGAGCAGATAGATATTCAATAAACATTTGACAACTGAATGACTGGATACATGCATTAACTCTGGGAAGTTAACTCTGGGGAGAATAGGAAAGACCCATTGTTGGGAGATCCTGCTTTTATGTAATCTCAAACTTACTAAGTCTTACGCACGTGTTCCACATCAACTTTTTGCAAATCCCCCCGCTTTTGCCCAGGCTATTTTCTGTGGGCCAACCCTTCTCATCGTCTATTTGGATCTCACCCATGAGAAGAAATGGCATGAGCATCAGAGACTGAGGTCCAAATTACACTTCTTTGGCTTCCTTGGGGCAGTCACCTCACTTGCCTATGTGTAAGTGTGCATAAATACTACTTCATAGAATTTCTGTTAAGAGTAAAATGGGAAGACCTATAAAATTCCTAGGAAAACATCCAATGTATTAAACAGTCTTACTCGATGTTAGTTTCCTTAACCATTTGTTCTTCAAGAACTCAAGCTTTTATCAGATCTATTCTATTAGAAGTCTATTCCTCAAAGTCTATTCTAATTACTAGAGCCCATAATTATTTCTCTCATTACTGAAGTACACACTTTTTCATTCACTCTGAGATTTTTTTGTACTGTCACTTGGCTAACATCTGTACTGTCCTTTTGATGCAAAGCCATGCATTGTCACGCACGTATTGTTTCTGAAGGTGTACCACTTCAAGGTGTTGCCACATCTGGTTCTTACAATGTCATAGAATAAAGTTTTATTTTGTAACAACTTACTCCTAATGCAGTCAATTTGTACTATGTACAGAAGATTGTCTGGATACATTCCATGATATTCCAACAAACTTGAACCTCAGAAGCTCACTGAGTTTTAATCTAAAGGACTCTGTGAGAGTTGGATTGTATATTATAAAGTTTTTTTGCATTGATTTGCTGTCTTCATTATGTAGATTGTGGATCTTTTGGGCTATCATACAAGGATTGTGGTACGGATTTTATTCTTTCATAGATGTGGGATTATTATGGCTTTTATGGAAGGGAGCTGGGGAGGGCTGGGGCGGAGGGACGGGATGGGAGTAGAAAACAGAAAACTGTATAAGAACAACAATTAAAATAAAATTTAATTTAAAAAAAAAGTTTTGAAAATATTTAAATAAGAGTATTTCCCAAATTAATTCTGTCATAGGTAAGTTATTCTCCTTATTGTAGATAGGTTAGCATATGTATGTTGCTATGTAAACATGTTTATATTATATGAATTTGTGCATTTACATACTTTATATTGTATGCTTATAATTTGTTTTTCTTTAAATTAGGAGTTCTTTTAGCACTCTATTACTTATTTTATTAATTATTTAATTTATGCACAATGTCCCATTTGAAATGTTTTGTCATTTCCTCTTAGAAGTTGCTAATGAAAGTCAACAAAAAATTTATTTTTTCTCTTACTTTAGAATCAGTATTTTAGTCTTGTACATACAGGAAAGAACATGAAGATGAGTATGAGTGTTTATTCCAAAATGTATATTTTTCAGTGTTCATTTAGAATCTGAAATCTTATATTCATAAGTCTCATTTATGCTATTGTATTTCTGGATATTTGCAGAAATTAGAGAACCAATCAAAATTGTTTCAAATTTAAATTACCATACAGTGGAAATGTTTTCTACATTTTAATAAAAGAAGAAAAATTCATCTCTGTCCTTTTTAAACCAAGTTATAACACACACAAAGCTGTGCTTTGAAAAATCTTATGTGGTTGTGTTAATATCCCACTTTTCTCCACTACTTTTTAATAAATTCAAATCCAAGTATTCCTTTAATACATGCATTGTATTTTTAAAACAAGTGTGGTAAAAATCTCTAAGGAAGAATGATGGTTAGGTATTTTTTAATCATATCAGTATGCATCTTTTTATATGCATAACTACCACTTATTTATGAAGAAGTTAATGTAAGACTACATTTGATGACATTTTATATCAAATACCTTTTTAAATATTTCAAAAAATGGCAGAATATCTTAAAAAACAAATCCTGTTAATTGACCACTCAAAATTATATATACATGTCCTCTGTTTATGTACTCATATGAGTCTTTGCAGGTATATCTGCATACCTACATATATTTCTGTAGTGAGCTGGTGTGTGGCTTTCATCAGACCCTGAAACAAATTATAGGTCCTCTGCTTTAGGAGAAGCTGAAAAAGTTGCCAAGATTAAGAAATGTTCATAACTAATATTTAACATTTGAGATAAGGAAATTGAGATGATTAATTTATAAAGTAACTGATTAGATGAAAGTAGACCAAACATTTTGGATATTCACTTATGATCTATTTGATTTTTATTTTACCTGGAAAAGAAAAAAAAAGCACAGAATGATAAGATAGAGAAGTCATGTAAAATGACAAATTTCTAAACTTATGAGAAAAAAAATCCTTCTTAGCAAATGGATTTCTGTTCAATCCAATCACAGCAGAGAGGTCTAAGACAGTAAAACAGGTTTTCAAGTGGGGATGGATAAAATTTGACGGACTTCTTTGCAATGAGAAGAAATTAAAGATTTTGTTTTCAATTAATAACACAGATACCCAGAGTTACACTCACCACAACTCTCAGGAACCATTTGTGAGAAGATAATAACTCACTCCTGGGCATTTGTGCAGCTACAAACTCAGCTATGAATTAGATATCATAGTTTTAAGTAAAAATTGGTATTCACGAACTTTTAATCTTATGCTATTAAAAAGTATACTAGACTAGATAAAAAATTAAGACTTTTAAGACCTATTTTCCACCTCCCAAGTTAGTCTACTCTGATTTTGCAGGTGGTCAGAATGAGGTGGACCTGCTTACCTCTCTCTGTGCCTTCCTTTATTCTCCCTTCAGGAGACCTTCACTGCGGGCTGAGTGCGTGCCAGGCAGAGCGCTCACAGCTGCGCTGCATCACTATTGAACTGTTTCACGCAGTATAAAGTTTTCTTCTTCACCACACCCAAAACCAACGACCGTTGGTTAACCAGATAAAAGAGACCCTTCGGCCCTCAGTCCAGGGCAGACAGGCCAGAAAGCACGCAATTACAATGCATTACTGTAAGTGCTAGAAGAAAAATTGAGGGTAATTGTAGAGATTTGGGGGAACCTGGAAGAGAGAACTGTAGTCCCCAGGTAGAGGACACAGTGACCGGGAGAGGGAGTGTCACGGCACTGATGACTTGTCTTCTCTTAGTGATGATAACTGTTATTAGTTGCTAGAACATACAAAATGATTTTCTACCTCAGGAAATTTTCACATACCATTTTTTTTCTGCCAGGCTTCATGTTTTGTCCATATTCTTCACAATGTTTTCCTTCAGATTGTCCATGCCAAAGCTTAACTCTCACCTGTGAATAATTCCTGAGTCTTTCATGAATAATGATACAGAAACCATTATTCATGGAACCACAGTTAACTTAAGTAACGTAGAAACTATAACTAACTTCAGTAATGTAGAGGCAATTTATTGGCCCCATGCTGAATGTGCAGGGGTGACTGTGCCTTTAGTCACAACTGGATTCAATGTTGAGGACTCCGTTTCTCTCTCTTGTTTCTTAGATGAATTCCCTCTATGTTGTAAATGTGACTGGAGCTCACTTCTTACAAGCTTAGCAGCTCCACAAAGATGGGAACTTCTTCCATGTTAAAAGTATTAGATTCTGATTGCCCTCACTGGGGTTATGGGCTCATCTTCACACCAGTCACTGATACAGGAGAAAGGAACCACAATCTCATCTCTACGGTGGGTAGAACAGGCTCTGTGGACTAAAGTCTGTCCAAAATTTCTCAGCATGGAAAATAAAATAGCTCACAGATCACTGAGATGCAGGCTAGATGGACCCAAACATTGGAAGTTGTCTAAACTTGCTCAGAAAGGTCTTTCCTTACACCTCCATCCTTTAATTTTCTATCTAAGCCCTTTATGACATTTGTATCATTGATCCTAATTTGGGATTATTTCATTTAGCTAGGTTTCCTGAACTAGAACGTACAATACTTTGTACAAAAACTAGTACAAAACTTTGCAATAGTAAGAATTTAAAAATAGCCACTATTGTCATTGTTTTTTATCTTTTGGTATAGAATGTTTTTAAGGCAGAATTTATGTCAACGACAATAGAGGTGGCTGAATTCCCTTATAAGCTGTTCCTGATGTAAAATTACTTTTGACAAGTATAGTATATACAGAAAGTCTTAGTAAATCCTTCTATCTTTAGGTTAGTAGTTTCTTTCTTTTTTTCTAAAAATCATACTGCAGAGGCCGTAGTAACTAAAGAGAAGGGAGAAAAAAATAGTTGGGGCCATTTTCTCATAAAATGTTGGGGCCAATGGCAGGTACCTGGGCCTCAGGAGCTCACTGATGTTCATGTCATTGATAGAAAGATGGAAGGAACATTAGAAATTAAACTGTTCTCCAGTAACCATCCCAAAGTCATTCTTTTCAGCTGGTTTATAAAATTTTCCCATGGTTGTTATATATCAATATATTAAGTGGGCTTATCATTAAAGATATTGGCTTACATGTATGGCAGTCTAAAATATACCAACTAAAAAATTTTAAAACAATTATTTTGAGCAGCAGAGATGGTCTGAGATTTCTAGATCTCCTTGATGGAAGCTTTCCCAAATTTCAACAGGCCCACTTCTTCCCCTGAGCGAGGTGCTCTCATATTCTTGCTCCTATAATCGTGACTTAGATTTGCCCTTCTAGAACTTTCCAAGAGAAGATATAAGAAGCAGAAGCAGAATGGAAGGAGGAGCTCATCCAGTAGAAGACTGTGAGAAGTCTCTCTTTGGTTTAAATCACAGTTGACACACAATATTGTATTAGTTTCGAGTATCCTGGACTTACCAGGATGATCACTTTGTGAGTCGTATAAATGCGGGAACTCTCCTTTGCAGGGAGAACTTCACAGGATGTCAAAGCCCTGGAAGGTGAAAGATAACTGGAACCAAAGAGCCAAAGAGAAGTGAGTATTATCGAAAGCCTGGGTTCAGAGCCAAGACTTGCAGGACAAAGGTGACAGTAACAGAAGCAGCTTAAGGAGTTCCAGTCTATTTCTTGGAACAGGTTTTGTTGTTTGATTACTTACTTTTATGTGAAAGCCATAGGAATGTGTGTGTGTGTGTGTGTGTGTGTGTGTGTGGAAAGTCTGTAGGAGGGTGTTGCTATGTGGGTGTGTGCATTAAAAGAACCACGAGTGAGAAGGATGATTGCCCCAGCAATCGTCGAATAGGATAAATCAGACTCAGACTGAAGTGGACAGAGAGCCATTTATATTATTTTTTAACATTTAAAAAATATTTATTTGTTTGTTTGTTTATTTGTTTGTTTTTAGAAAGAGAGGGAGGGAGGGAGGGAGATAGAGAGGGAGAGAAACAGCAAAGCACAAGAGAGACATCGATCAGTTGGCTCTCGCATGCCCCAGCTGGGAACCTGGCCTGCAATCCAGGCACATGCCCTGACCAAGAATTGAACTGGAGACCTTTTGTTTTGTGGGACAACACCCAACCCACTGAGCCATGCCAGTCAGGGAAGCTCAGTTATTCAGATCCTGATATTGGTGTTACATACTTGCTTGCTTTTCCAAATTTTGTGGATTTCCATTTTACTTTTTATTTATTTACTTCTTCCTTCATTTCTTCCTCTGTGCTTGGCTACTTTACTACTCCATGCCTGAATGTTTGACGTATGTTTCAGGGGTCAATTTCATTTTATGTTTTCGCCTGGTCTATTGTCCACTCATACTATTGCCTGTTTTTCAGTTTAGCTGTTTTCTCATTTTCTTTTGTTCTCATGTTTATCCAGATGCTGATTTCCTGTTCACCTGAGATGCTGGTTTCAGCCTGTAAGGTTCCCCTGAGTGATGACTCACTTCCTGGATTATGGGACAGGGATGGGTGGAGTTTTCAAACCCTGCAGTGCGCAGCCCAAAGAAGTCAGGATGCAGTGTGCCTAGTTCTTGAGGGAAAGAAGGAAGGACGTGCTAAAAGAAGTAACTGCCTCCACAAATCTTCGGGTCTTATATAGTTTTATCTAAATCCAGTCTGGCTGATTTGTTTTAATCATGCACTGACCTCTTAAGTGACTTCTCTGTCACCACTTTTTCTAATTCATCTATCCATCACAAATAAGCCCCAACTACAAAGCAAGTTATGGGTGCTCCTCTAATTATATATATATAAATATGGTGCTCCTTTAAACCTCTATATATACACATATATATACATATACAGGGTTTGGCAAAAGTTGGTTTACAGTTGTAAATATGGGAAATACAGAGTTTATTCTTGTAATATTATTTATTAGTTATTGTATTATTTTCCACGTGTACAATTGTAAACCTACTTTCGCCCCACTATGTATGAGGTCTGTGTGGAGAAAAGTCCAGCTATTCTTACTATAATGAGAACAGTTTGTGTGACATCGATGGAACCTGGCAGTCAAGGAGAGTAGACTGGAATGCACATGTATGAATAATGACAACTTCACTCTACTAGCCAGTGGGGGTGGTATATGCCATTGACTAAGCCTGTGTACTGTGGCCATTGCATTCGAAATGACTGAGTAAGTAGAGCAGTGAATCTACATCCAATTTTGCGTTAAGCTTGAACATTCCTCCATGAAAATTATTTGGATGATTCAGAAGACCACAGCTATGGGCTACTGGTGATTGGCAGCTTCATCACAACAATGTGCCCACTCATGCACCATATCTTGTACAGAGTTTTTTGGCAAAGCATCAAATCACCCAGGTGATTCATCCCCCCTATAGCCCAGATTTGGTGCCCTGCAACTTCTGGCTTTTCTCAAAATTAAAATCACCTTTGAAAGAGAAGAGATTTCAGTGTGTCAATGAGATTCAGGAAAATGCAATGAGGCAGCTGATAGGGACTAGGAGAACTGTGTGAGGTCCCAAGGTGCCTACTATGAAGGGCACCGAGGTGTATTGTCCTATGTACAATGTATCTTGTATCTTCTTCAATAAATGTCTCTATTTTTCATATTACATGGCTGGACACTTAATGAATATTTTTCATATTATATGTGTGTGTACATATATGTATATGTGTATATACATCTATGTGTATATGTGTGTATGTATATGTGTATATATGTATTATATATTGCTCAGAGAACAAAATGTTCCATATGTTTTAAACAATGTGCTTTGTTCTTTGATTTGACTTGGCATTTCAAAACATTGAGTAGGCCACAAATGGGTATATGGCTTGTATTTACCTTTCTAGCAAAATGGAAATCAAATTTAAAGAGAATATAATAGTAGAATGAATTGTAACACCAATCCCAGTGATGGTATCTCCACAACACCCAACCTCTACTGGCAGATATTTATTTTATTTCATAAGGTTTTTGTTGTCATTAGGACACACCCAGGGGGGTGTAAGCCTGCAGAAGCTCATTACTTTAAGCATGCTGACAAATAATTGTGAAATTAATTGTGATCCTGTTTGAGATGTATAGTAGGAACATTTTGTACCAAGCCTTAAGCAAACTCTGATGTATACCTTGGAGGGGCAGATGAAACTCTTGCTGTCAATATTTAAAATTAAATGTGTATGTTCAGTACTATAACATTCCATGTTATTTTTTTGTTTTTGAGATAAAAGTTGTTTTTCATAAAAATTGTAATACCTTGTGTGAACATTAGGCCATTTGAACTTTAATGGATAAACATGAAAACAAAAAAAGCACCTTTATTTACTATAGTTCCAACGGTTACAAAGACAGACCGGAAGACCATGCCTGGAGACAGTTGAAAGAGCAAACAATAAGAACTCAAGTGCTAAAGTCCACCAGGATTGGTGCAGGTCTGAGCTGCACCGTTTAGTTAGTAGCTCTATGGCCGACCATTCCACGCCTTAGCTTCCTCAGCTATAAAATAGGGTTGTGAAGTAAAATGAGATCATGCATACATACTGAGCTTAATCCAAAGTGCCCAAATGGTAGTGTTGTTTTTGTTTGGTTTAGCAGATAGATTATAGAGGCAAACTACATATATCATAAATAGAAAAATAGGTTTTATATTTCAAATCTTTATTAACTTATTTGTTCATTCTTCTCAAAAACAGTCCTGGGAGCCTGTTCTTTGCCCTCTATAATGCCAAGTGTTACTGAACATTTGGTGAAAGACAGCTCCTGCCTAAGGTAGTTTATGACTAACGTGGACACAGGTCACAAACCATTAGATTGCACTGCAAGGGAGGGCTCCTTGAGCACTGAGACCATGTGTTTTCATTCAACACACTCTCTGGCACAGAGCCCACCTTCTGAACGTATTTGTTAAAAGAAGGAAGGAAAAGGAGGAGAAAGAGAGGAGAGGGTGAGAACAACTATTAAAGATATTTTTTAAACAGCATCGAATGAATGTTTCAAATTGCCTGGGAAGGAGAGATGGTATTTGAAAGTGAGTTTTAAAAGATGGGTAAAGAATGAAAGAAAACTATCCCAGGTCAAGGGAATAAATATAATGTTGAAAAATCATGAAGTAAAACAAAAATTTGAGGAAATACTGTTGGAATGGAGCATAGGTTCACAGGGTGAAAAAAGGTGTGATGGTGTCAATACAAAATCGTGAAGATCCTCCTAGTCAACTTGGACTTCATGAGGATGAGAAGGTTTTCTTTTAGGTAATATACATGAACATAGATATATATACATATGCATGTATATATATGAGTATATATATGTATATATATCAGAGAAATATGTGAGTATATATGTCAGAGAATATATATATGAGCATATATATATCAGAGAATTATTGAGTATTATTAATCATTAGCTGATGTGCTAGCCATATGTCCACAGAAATTTTCAAAAATTATCCCAAGGAACCCACAGTAAATTTGGGGAGACAGTAAAGAAAAAAATACAATGATAGCAAAAGGAATAACTCTTATGATAGATGTAAAAATAAAATATTTTGGAAGGAAAAAGAGCCCAGAAGAAAAGCTTGTTTATTCTATGTAGTGTGTTTTTATAATCTCTTTGATAATGTTCTCTAAGGGAAATATCGTAAAGCTGCAACATGATGCTAATGTTAGTCAGAGAAAATGCCATGTACAAAAGTTCCCCTGAAACAGGGTAATGTTTCAAAATTTGTCCCCTGGCTGATGTGGCTCAGTGGACTGAGTGCCAGCCTGTGAACCAAAAAGTTCGATTCCCACTCAGGGCACATGCTTAGGTTGCCGGCCTGGTCCTCAGTAGGGCGTATGGGAGAGGCAACTGGTTGATGTTTATCTCACACATTGATGTTTCTTTTCCTCTCTTCCCCTCGCTCTAGAAATGAATAAATAAAATCTTTAAAAAAAGAAATCTGTAAGTAATTTAATGTATTTGGAGCAAAAGATATGTATAGGCCCCAGGTAAGAGATGGGGCTGGAGTGGAAGGGTTTCCAGACCACACAAGGCCTTCTAAGTACTTTGTCAACAATAGAGTTCCACTGGAGAATCTTAAGCAGTGCTGTGACGTGATTAAAGTGTGTCTTTCTTTTTAGAACCAACCCTTTAGAATGATTGAAGGGTGACTAAAACCAGCAGCATGAAAACAGCTTGGAATCCATATGAGAAAATATCAAGGTCTGAACTATTACAATACAATGGCAAAAGGAACAGAAAAAAATTATTAATCAGAACACATGGTGACCAATTAAATGAAAGCATGAATGGTGAGAGAGAGAAGTTTCAAACAACTTGAAAACATATAGCACAACCTATGATACTGCTGAGAGAGATACAGGGAGTTACACTTTTACTTGTGCTAAGTCTGGGGTGAAAATGAGTTGAATGCATCTGTGGGGCCTCCAGATGGAGAAATAGGAAAATAGGAATCTGAAACCCAGGTCAGTGAACTGGATTGTTGATATTGATTTGAGAGTTGTTATCACATGGGTGTAGCTGAAACTTTTTGTTTGAATGAAATTGTCTGAAAATAACATGTAGTGTACAGAAGCTAAAATTGAAGATAGCTGTCATAGAAAGGCCCATGAATATCAAGGCATAAGTTTCCCTTAGGTTCATTGGTTATAAAGTCACCTTTGGGAGATAAATTTATATAGAATAAATTTATCAATAAATTTATAGGTTAAAGCCAGATATAAATTTGATATAGATAAAAAGGTATTGACTAATAAGAAGCATCCTAAAATCTTTAATTGTAAAGGAATCCAATGTCATTTTAATAAGTGAATTAAATTACATGAAATAAATATGCCAATGATACTGTTTTATGGCTTGGAGAGCACCCAGTTACTCTCAATGAAAATAATTCAATAAATCTCAAAAATATTAGTGGTGTGGGGTCAATAAGTTTTCTTTTTTTCTTAAGGCTGGTGTGTTTCATTGGTTAAAAAACATGAATGCAAACTTCACACTTGGCACATGGCAACTGCTCAACAATTATTTAACAAACTAGATCCATGAGCCTATAGTTTTTTCTTTTTAATTTTTTAAAAATTTAGGTTCAATAAGTTTTCAAACCTAGCCTAGGAGTGGTGAACTCAAGGTAGCTCATTTGGAGCACCAAAACATACTTTTTTCAAAGATACTTTTTGTTATAATAAAAAGAGTTTCTTTACAATTTAAGAGTTCTCCTAAGAACTTGGGTGAACTAGGTTTCTGCACTCCAAAGAAGTAGATTTTTCCCAGGAGAACAGCTAGTTTCATCAGCTTTCCTGACCAATGAAAAAGTTATTATGCTTTTTTCCTCGATCATAGAATTTGATTGGAGTTGCTGGTTGTGTTTTTGTTGAGTTCAGCTCTAGTTTTTCTTCATGAAACATCCACCTGAGAACAAGAACTATGTTGTAAGCCCTAAATTAATTTATGCTGTTCACTTTTTTCTGATTTTTTTTTAGTCCCCTTGTGTCAAGATATCTTTTCATGGTTGACTTTAGCATGCTTGTTTTCATGTAAACGTACTTTCTCATTCAGTGTCCAATACACCGAGAATCATCCATCATTTACTTACTCTGCCTTTTCTGACTTTGGACATTATTCCTGAGTGGTTACATGAAACATATCTCTCATGGAAAAATGTCTTTGGAGTCACCATATCATGAGCAGCATAGCAAGAAAGGGCAAGGAGATTAAAAACAAATTAAAAAATTGAATCCAAAACCCTTAAATTGTAAAGTGCATGAGCATGTTAAAACCTAAATTAACCTGTAACTAATTAATGAGAAGACTTGATGAATGGGGTATAAATGGATTTACTTTTTTGGATTTAATATTGAAGACAAACATTAAATCAAGCATTTATGTTTGCTACCTGTATACTTCTGTATCTGTATTCCCACACAATAAAAGTTGTATTTAGAATTAGTGCCCTATGACATTTAAATTCTCATCCTTTAAACAACATAATTTTATACTCTCACTAGATTATATTTATTACAGGAAAAAAGTACCAAGTTTTTTAAAACATTTTCATAGCAGGACACAAATTAAATAGGTTCTTATATTAGTACCTTATTTAAAAAAGACCACTGATTCTCTATGTATTTAGGTTGATTGCAGGTTTTTTAAAAAAGATTTCATTTATTTATTTTTAGAGAGAGGGGAAGGGAGGGAAAAAGAGAGGGAGAGAAACAGCAATGTGTGGTTGCCTCTTGTGCAACCCCTACTGGGGACCTGGCCCACAATCCCGGCATATGCCCTGACTGGGAATCAAACCAGTGACCCTTTGGTTTGCAGGCTGGCACTCAATCCACTGAGCAACACCAGCTAGGGCTGATTGCAGTTTTATGTCATATTTATAGAACACTTGCTTAGTAAATTATGTAATAATCTTAATACATATCAATAGTGTTACTACCTTAGAATGGTCCTACCAACTGGTTGTATTTATACCATGGACAATGCTAATACATACCAAGAATTCAATAAGCAGGTTTTAATATAGTTGAATATATCACAATTTTGTAATTTGATGAATGATTGCAGATATGACTCCATTAACCCCAAAGCATCTGAGAAACATGATGCCTGGATTGTTTTCAAATTAAAGTTGGGAACACATATGCAATCTACAATATCTTGCATTGTTTTTTTATCAACTAAAAGGCTCTGTCTAATGAGGAAAACAAAAAGACATAATTCTCAAAAATAAGGAGATGAAGAATCAACTACTATTGAAGATTTTACCTTTCAAACCTTTTATACCTGTATTGAATGCTTTTCTGAGATGAGTGTTTGGTTAAATCAAATTTAATTTGCTGCTTTTTGAGTCTCATTAACTGCATGGATTGACTGTTTCAGCACAAACTATTGAACCATGTTTGCTCATTGTTGGCATTCTTATCTACTTATTTTGCGCAGAAGAGTGCCCTGCACAATATGGTCTCAGCACTTCTGTTTGTTGCATTTCTAAATGTTATAACAAACAATCAACAAGAGCTGTTATATTCATATAATGAAATATTCTGCTATAAACAGTAACATATTGATTCATACTACAACATGAACCTTGAAAATGGTATGTTGAGTGTAAGTGCCAGGCATGAAAGGCCTCATATGGTAGGACTTAATTTATATGAAATGTTCAGAATAGCTGTGAGGTTGTGAACAGGTAGCTCTTTATTGCTTGAGTCACAGTGCCTGTTTTGAGTGACCTCCCAATGTTTTGTGACACTGTCTCTGCAGCGCTTCATCCACTACTCATTCCACAAATGCTTATCAAGTGCCTGCGTGCCACGCGCATGCTCTACATGGAGGATTTGTTAATGAACAGAAGAGCTCTTACCCTGTGGAATTTCTACTTCAGTGGCCAAGATTGTTTTTGTAATTTTATCCATATGTTTATAATAGACCTTTATCACCTGAACGAATGCAAGTGTGCCTTTGTTCCTTGCAGTCTGAGAGTCTAATAAAAATGCTTTCTATTTCATTTCAGAGGCATTATTTTTAAGTTTTTTCTTTTCTACAAATATCAATTCAGTAAATTTGTATGACTATTCTAAAAATATCTAAGTTTTACAGAACAAGACATGAAGGCAAAAAAGATTTTTAAAAACTGCCTACAGTCAATGGTACGAATAGTACCATCTATTGCTCATAGATGGTGCAACCAAGTTTCCAACGCAGGTGGACTGCCTGGCTCCCACATCCATGTTTCCCACCACTTTTCCATGCTGCCTGTTATGACGCTGGTAGAATTCCCTTTGTGTTCTGTGTAATTACTGGTGCTCACCTGGTAATTCATTTTACTTCTCTTGAAGGAAGCTTTCTGTTCAGTCTTTAATATATATCCCACCAGTGTCTACATATAATGGGATGATGAAACGATAATGCTACTAGCTACATTGGTTATCACTTATATCAGAAGATAGTAATTATTCTTCCTCGAAATCTTCAATCAATCATTGTAGAATCACATATTACCGTATACAGTAACATCATGGTGAATCACAGTAATTCTCAGAGGATATACATATTAACAAATCTTGTGTATGCCACAAACTCTGAGTTATGGGATGAATTGGCATAACACAACTAGCCTCCAGGCACTACAGTAGTAGTTCCGAAAGATGACTTACCTTGTTTGTTATATAATATTAAGAAAGTGTTCCACATTTTTCTCGCCTTGTCTCACAGTAAATCTTTATGGGTTTAGATACAATTTTCTTTGCATCTACTTTATGTTGTTTTTATTATGTGGAATTGTGCAAAATGGCTGAATCTCTGTAGAAACTGGAAATCCATATACAACATCCAGTTAACCTCACTCTGCCTTCTCAATTTACAAGTGGTAGACCCTAAACACAAAATCTCATGGTCACACTAAATTACTTACAAACATATTTTAAATATATCCTCTTATTTTTGTTTTAACACATTGAATCTTGATATAATTCATCAAGATTCCAAAATATACCACAGATGGTTTTGATATTTACCCAGTAGTCCCACTGGAGCGATGTTTGCTAAAAATCAAAGTTGAACTTATCCAGTTGAAATGCACTAGTGCAAAAAGATTAAAATGTTCGAAGTACTGCAGGTGCTCTTTAAATTTATTCCCTGAGGTATGAACCTGTTACCAAGGAAACATTCTGCAAATGTTAGTAAATCTCTCACTTGCTTTTTTTATGTCCCTGGAGTTTGCATGTGCGCTAAGCCCATTTTGCAGAGTGCTGCTTGCAGCTTCCATCCCTGTTGTATTTATAAAGAAAAACAGTACAGCCTCACAAAGAATTACATAAAATTGTTTGGGAGAAAATTCTTCTGGTTTTCTTTCTTTTTGTCCCCACCTATTTTCTTCCCTTTTGCCCACCTCCACACAACCTCTGCCCCTCTCCCTGGCTTTCATCACACCGTGGCCTGTGTTCATGGGCTCTGCGTATATGTCCTCTGGTTGATTTCTTCCTCTTCTTTTATCCAGTCCTCCACCCTCACCTCTCTGAGATCTGTCAGTCTATTCCATGTGTCCATGCCTCTGGTTCTGTTTTGCTCATCAGTTTGTTTTTTATTAGACTCCACATACAAGTTAAATCATATTGCATTTGTCTTTCTTGGACTTCTTTTGCTTAGCATATTAATCTCAGTGAGAAAAGATAAGTGAGAATAACATTGATGAGAAAGAGTTTCACCAATTAAAAAAATCTGCAGTGATAAGGTAGGAGGAAATCTGAGAAAGCCAAACAGGAAAAACAAGCAGTTATTGTAATAGTAACAATGTTTAGACTAAACTGTAATAAATAATCTGAATAAATGTGAACTTGAATATTGATAATTTTGAAATTAATAGATTAGAGGTCAGAGTTAAAATTTGCCTTACAATATTATCATTTTCTGGGACAAATAAAAGAACATTGTATATTTTTATATGATCTTTATAACCACATTAAATGTTTACTATGAAAACTTACTATTATCCTGTTACCCAGCCTCTCTTCCACTCTCAACTTCCCAATTTCAAGGCATTAATGTGGCCATAAATTATTAATGTAAGGGCTACACTAAAATGTATTATTTATCTATTTTGAAAAGGTAATTTAACTCCATCTAATATAGAGAAACATAAACATAAGGCAAATTAATATGACATCAACTGGATTACTGCTTATATCCAGGCAGAATATTCATATTGAATTTTCTAAAGAAAATGTAAAAAACATTTTCAATTACAGTTGACATTTAATATTATATAACTTTCAAGTGTACAATATAGCGATTAGACATCTGTACAACTTAGGAAGTGGAGAAGTCTAGTAGCCACCTGACGCCATGCATTGTACAGTTATCACAATATGGTTGACTATGTTCCCTGTGCTGTATGTTCTACCCCCATGACTATTTTGTAACTACCAACTCGTCCTTCTTGATCCCTTCACCTGTTTCATTCACCCTCAAACCCCCTCCCAAACGACAACCATCAGTTTGTTTTCTGTATAGGTAAGTCCATTTCTGTTTTGTTTATTTGGTTCTTTAGATTCTGCATATAAGTGAAATGATATAGTATTTGTCTTTCTCTGCTTGTCTTATCTCACTTAATATTATACCTCTAGATCCATCCATGCTGTCAAAAATGCTAGGATTTCAGTCTTTGTATGGCTGCATAATATGCCATTGTATATATGTACCACATCTTCTTTACCCAGTTGTGTATTGTTGAACAATTAGGTTGTTTCCATACCCTGCTTACTATAAATAACACTGCAATGAATATAAACATGCATGTATATTTCTGAATTAGTGTTTTGGCTTTCTCCAGATAAATACCCACAGGTGGAATTGCTGGGTCTTTAAAGAACCTTTTAAGAAAGCTAGGCTACGAGCATACTGACAATCCATCAAATGCTTCAATCTCTGCAGTGAACAACATTTGGTAATTTTCTATGATTCTTAATTTACCAATAAAACAACCATGTATTGATTGATCACTTACTTAAATAGTGCTTCTTGATGTTGAGGTTACAAAAATAAGGTCCCTACTCTAAAAAATGTGGTCCTAATGTATATATGTAAACAAAAAAAATTATAGTCATGTGGTATTAGAGATTTAAATTAGGGACAATGTGTGAGTTTTCTATTGATCCCAATCCTCATTAGGAAAATTTTAACTCCATTAACAGAGAGATTGTAAAAATATTAGTCCTGCCGTATATGAAGGAAGGATGGCTTACTCGTGGTTGCCCACGTAGAGTGACATTTACTAGGATGAGGGAAAGGTCTGGGCAGCTAAATGGGTCTTATACTAGGTAGAAAGTAATGACTTTCAGCATTTATGACGAAGGAGAACCCACAAATTGTTGGACTCAAACACTCTTTTTTTCACTCCTAGATTTTTTCCCTCACTGGAGATTACTAGATAAAATTAATTTGGCTCAGAGGTAATTGGACTACTGCTAGGCCATCCCCAAGGTTGCTGTTTCATGGACAAATGTTGCATTAAGTGTGTCTCATTGAGCAGGGCTGCTGACGCTATTAATCTCCTCTAAATTCTAAAATCTGATGATGAAATAGGGCAGGTATGAATGTAAAAGAAGCAAAGGAATACAAAATATTTTTCTTGGAACATTTCAATTAAACTTAATCTGACTTTATTGTAATAGTTTCTAACTTGTCAGAATCATCTAAAAATTATTTTGTTAATTGAAAACTCGTGATTTATTTCAATCATGATGATTGATGTATTTGCTGTTTTTCAGGTTTTGAAAATGTCTGCTAAGCAGAATTTATAAACTGCAACAATATCTTAAGGACTTTTATTATAAATATACATATACAAACAATGAAAGTGAATTTACAGTTTCAACTTTTATATGGAACATCAAGCAAACAATAAAATTATTATAAATTTACTGAAGAATTAACACAAAGAAAGATATAAGGGTAAATAATCAAGAAACAGAGGCACACAAACTAACTTTTAAACAGTAGTTCAACTCAAATAATTTTATGTCACTTTCTCTGATTCATAGTTCTCTATGATTTTAGGAGGTTCATCGTTGTCTTTCAAGGCTGAGGCCAATTCCTATATTTTTCACTTATTCTGAAGATGAAGGGGTAGATTAATTATTTATAAATGTGCCCCTAGATTATAATTGGACCATGCATGATAGTTGATTTATAATATATTTTATTTTTCTTTGGAATGACATAGAGCAGAGATGAATAAAGGAATTCTATCCAAATGCTTTTAAAACTAAATATTCATGCATGAGATGAAAGTTTTAAATGTGTAGTCAAAATAGTTCTATTTTTATTATTAAATAGAAATTAAAATTAAGAATGAAATATAGCCATATATTGAAAGTCAGAAAGAAATTGTAAAAGAAAATATCTAAATTATCAAAGTTTTAGTTTAGGGTTTAAATAGCACAATTAAGACAGTATTGCTACTTTGAATATATAGATTTTAAATCATAATATTGAAATAGGCAAACAACGTGATGGATATCTGGATTGAAACCTAGTCATCTTGACAACATATTTTAATTGCCCATATTTTACCTCTCTTAAATATTCAACATGTTGGGACTGTATCGTCTACAGTATTAGTAGCCAGTTAACTTATTCAAAGAAATTAAATACTTAACATTAGTGTTTTAAGATGGAGGCTTTTCATATGTTGGGACGATGGAGAGACTAAGAACTCTCTGTCTCTCCTTTCATGTAAAGTTGTCTGTGCTTCTAGCGTTTCCAACTTTCTGGTCTCCAGTCAATTGGGATAGAGTTAAGTCGGCAAAATAAAGCACAGAGAAGTGGAACTTGAACTTAATGTTAGCATATACATGAGGATGAGACCATGGCACATATTTTCTTGGTTTCAAAATTGATATATATCTGCAGCAGTGCCAACCTTGTATTTACACTTCTTAAATTAGCTTAAGAGAGACTGCATTTCCAAAAAGAACCCTTCCTGAAACTTTAACAGAATGGGAAAACAAAATGAATACCTGTAGCAGATTTTCTTCTGTTACAATGAAATTTCTTTTCTATTTCATACTCTTGACTCATTTTAACTTCACATTTCCTTTATAATATATTTTTCTCAAACTTTGTAGTAAAGTTGTCACTCCAGGAAGATGTTAATATTTCTCTTATAACTTCTGACCTCAGCACACCAGGGCCCTCTACCTCCACTTGAGGACTGGGAGCCAGGACCGAGAGTGGAGCTCTGGCTTCACTGGGTCGTAGGATCAGGGGTGTTGAGCAAAATGGCCTTATTATCTTTAGGCTCCATTTCACTGCTTGTAAAATAAAAGTTTTGAGTAGGTTTTCCCTCAAAACTCTACTTAATAAAGCTGTTTGAGAGTGGGGTTACATTGACTTTTTTTTCAGTTTCATACACTCTTACTCCACAATATCATTGCTCACAGTCATTAGTGAAAGCGTCCTCATCATTCTAGATGACATTTACAATTCCCAAACCAATAAGAGGGAGACATCTGGTGGTTTAGGCCCAGAGTGACTTACATTTATAAGAGGATGTGTAATTTTTTTTCAATTTTATTTTAATTGTTGTTCTTGTACAGTTTTCTGTCTTTTACTCCCATCCCAGCCAAGATAGGAGAGGGGTAGGAATTTCAAGGGAAAAGAGGAAGGGTTCAGAGCAACAAGGATGTGTAATTTTTGAATAGCTTTATATGTATTATGAATGTGATATAAAATTTTATCTCATGGATAATTTAAGGAAAACTCCAGTTGTTGGTATGAGTAATTTTACTTTAGACAATTCTAGACATGTGTTTGAAACTAAGGGTATGTAACACATAGCATGCTCTTGTTTATGAATTATTTTCATATTTAATGGAAATCATTATGTACTAATTAGTAGTTGTGATGCTTATTGAGGACACCAAAAGTTAGGACATCTCAGGAAATAACTCAGAGGATAGAATAATGATAATAAAATAGACAATTGCATATTACTCCCCATATTTGGTAGTTATATTTCTGAGTCAAACTTTTTAATTAGTTAGGAAATTAAACATGTTAATAATATGTGAGCTCATCATATTGTATTGCATAAGAATATATATCACACCTATTAAAAAACGCTCATGTTTATCATAAATAAAACCAATGGAACAGTTAAAAAGAAACAGTGACAATATTAAATATTATCACAATGTTACTTTTTAAAGTTTCTTTTTAATAATTAAATTATATTGTCAATAAGGTGACTAAGTCATGAACATATTTTACCTAGATGTATGTTTTATAATATAAAATAACATCTTTTTTCATTTATTCTAATATTTTGATTAGTTAGCTCACGGACAACATAAAAATTATATTTCTAACTTAACCAACTCAGCATCAGAAAATGAGTTCTGATTTTTAGATTCAAATTAAATTACAAGTGCATACTATCCTCTATTTATTTCTTATTATTTTTTTAATTCGAAAAGAAAAAAAACACAAATCAATAATCTAGTTGGAAAAATATTTTAATTTACTATGTGCAGCACATCAATTTAAATTCCATACTTTTTGAAAAGGTTGAGTATTGTTTAGAGATTATTGATGACCTAAAAATAGTTCTAACATAAAGTGTGCATAAAATAAGCCTCTCTCCATGACATATGGTTCCTGCAGATGTTGTTTCCTTCCTTCCTTTGCTCCTGAGTGTGGAGGAAGCCTTCCTGTTTGCTGCCCTGCAGGTTTCTATGGCCTGATCAGTAGGTACTGAGAAAGATTTGTTGATGACAAGGAGCAGAACAAAGAAAGCACCCAGAGATAGCAGTAGTATCACCAGGGGGACTTCTAGTGTCCATTCTAGTGTTAAATGCAGTGTAACAGAGTAAAACTACATTTCTTTCAAGCAATTTAGTGTTCCATTATCAATCTTATATCAGCAATTTTTTGGCAATTCAAAATAATAATCCATGCTTTTGGATTTCCTACTCTATTTTAAATAATTTGGAAATTTGAATAAATTTACTTTCCTTCCTTTTATATTTTATTCCATTTTTAAAATTAGTCACAGAAAATGAAAGGTTACAGTCATAGGAATAATCATTTATAGAATGCATATTTCAAGCATGGCCAATCTGTACAAAATTAGTTTTTTTGGCGAAAGTACTTGTTTCAAATAAAAAGACCCTGTAAATCTATAAAGACAATTATTTCTCTAACTGACCATTTAGAAGTTTTAGTCCTTCCCCATCCCCAAGGAAACAGAATTTGACATCAATCGAAATACTGAAAGAATAATTTTTTTATGGATGGCTTAAAAACAGAGACCTGCTTGGAAGAGACCAAGAGCCCTTGGGCTGTGCAAGTAGACACTGTCATTTGATTTCTACCTACTGTTCATTGTTTCGAGAACACATTTTCAGACAACTCATCCCTCATGTCACAGAACAGACTATGAATGAGCCTTCTTTGACAGCCCAGCTTCCAGTTAACAGAGATTAAATGAAGCTTTTAGAGCAGTGCACTGATGGGCAAAGGATGTCTCTGTGATAACTTGATCAGACACCACGTGGGGGTCAAATGGAAAAAGAAATACGAAACACTAAATGTTCATGGTATACTATTGTTCAGGAACTATACCTCATCCCAATTTAAAATGTCCATGGATGGGTAACTAACAATTTTGTATATTTATTTTCCCCTTAATCTTTACTATTTTATTATCGCTAAACTCCACCTTAATTGTGTAGAAGACAAAAGCAAGCTGAAATACCAGATTGAAAAACAAAGCAAAACAAAACAAAGCAACCCAACGTTTCATTTTGAACTGGTCTCTATGGACAACTTAAGTAAAAGATTTAGTCAATTGAGAGGTTTTAAGAAAAAGGCTTTCAAACAAACACAATACACTAATATAAATACACTATTGGCATTATAAATACACTAATGCCAAGTTATTTTTCTAGATAGTAACACATCTTCTCTCATTCTATTCTGAGTAGAAAAGTACCCTTATTGTATTTTTCTTATAATAGAATGAATATATTAAGTCTTCTCTGACTCATTTATTACTGGTTTATAATCTAGATGTAATAGTTTCTATCAGAACAGAAATGTACTATGACTTTTGCCAAGAAAACAAGATGTCTTTGATAAGATTTGCTCTTTATAAAAAAATGGGACAAGAGAGGTATCTATATTATTGAAAAATGTTAATTTTTATTGTTTTTTGATGACATTATCCATGGTTACATGATAAACAGCATATACGGTACATGAGTTAATGACTCTGATTAGAGAGTTTGTTAGCTACAAAGCTGAACAAAAGATAATATAAGGAGAAACAAGTTGTTAAGATCATGCATAATTTTTAAATATACTTTCAGCATAATTTCCTAAAAAAATATGACATCATCTGGACAGGAAGACAGTAGACTCAGAGAGACATGTTTTAAATCCACACAAAAATAATTAACACCATAAAATAGCAATCTTTTTTTTTTTTGTAGTCTTTTAAACATCTTGGCTCACTAATAGTAAACCACTGTATATGATATTATGGTGGTAGTACATTAAAAATATATGGCACATTTTCTTTCCATTTTGTTTTCCTTAGCTCATTATATAACATTCATAGATGGACGGGCTACCTCACACTCTCTTTTCCCCGGTACTTATTAAATCATACATTACCATCTCTCACCATCTATCATACATTAAAATACAAATTCAAGGAATGGCCACTGCATAATACATAAAGCTGAAAGTGAAGGAGCACAAAATTATTCAAGCATGTGCAAACACAGTCTTATACCCAAAACCTTTCCTGGCCTTTACGCCACAGTTCCTTACCTTGGCGTTTACAGTAATGAGCCAGGCCGGGCAATGTCTGCGTCAGGGGGCTGCCTGAGGCACCTTTGCCAAAACTGCCCTGGAGATAATCACCTATTAAACAACTTAAATCATTACATTTTTATTAGAATTTTACTCTATAAATATAAATTATGGCTGACTAATAGTTTTTGTAAATTTATATTACTTTATAGGGTTTTATATAATCTTCATATTGTGAAACACATTTTAAATACTTCATTTAAAATTATTGCTAAGTTATACAAAGACATTTAAAATTATGTACTGAAAATAATGTCCATAGACATTTTTATCAGTTTCTATTTATCTCATAGACAATTTTATATTTCACTAGTCTATCAACCCAAAAATATCTCATCATTGTTTAACACTTAAAGTGCAAATAAGAATAAAACTTAAATAAGAATAAAGCTAGTGATAAGGGATTTAAAAGGGTATTGATTGCCCTAAACATAAGCAATGGACATGAAAAAAAAATACGATGTGCTGTCTTAAGGGAGTGGAGTTGACTTATTTGGAACTTATAAAGTAAAAATCATTTCTTGATGAAGAGAAACTTTGAAAAAAATCTTTTGGAGCTCTGTCACAATGGAACAGGCTGACCTCAGAGTAATCAGTCACCTGCTGCTCTAAGAGTCCACATTCTTCTCAGACTCTTACCAGGAATGTGATGGTGAAGATTCTGACATTGAACTGAAACACCTCAGAGATTTACTTTCAGTTATAAGGAGATAAATAAGAGACCATTAACATGAATTTAAAGAAACAAAAATTATAAAACTTTGAGTTAAGTCAAGTTTGATCAGAAAATAGGTTTATGTATGTTCATGTTAATTGTTCTCTCTTGTGGAATTTTGTCAATAATCCAAAACTTCATGTCTCACTCCAAACATACTAAAATCAGCATTTAGAAAAGTGTCAGGTATGTAGAAGGCTCTCCACAAGTATTTATCTAATTGATGATTGAATCATTATCTACTGTGTTACACATCAGAATGTGTGTTATATTTTTTTAAATGCATTAGGAATTCTGGTGTACAGGCAGGATTCAGAACCACTATTTTTTAAATCACATTCCACCACCTTTATAATTCTCTTCCTTTGCTTATAAATAAACCATAAAAAGTACTGAGAAAACTGCCTACAACACTACAGAACCATCCAATGTGACTACTTATTAGCAGTTGTCTTTTGGAAGAACTGTTTTGACAAATATTTAGTCATTCTTCAAAGACAATCCAAGTAGTGTTTCAAAAATCCTTTGTTTATAGTTGGAGAAAAATTTGATCTGTGTAGCTTTTCTCATGTGTTGTTGAGGCAAAAAAAGGCTTTGTAATTAAGAGATGGCCAAATCAAATGACTGCACTCCTCATATTTCCCATTTATATTGCAAAATATAGCACAGAATTATGGACCTTTGCCAAGAAAAGTTGAATTCCTTGGCATCTCCAATGCGAAAGAATTCATTCTATTAATAACATATGTGCGTGCATGTATATGTGTATGTAAGAGAGAAAAAAGGAAAATAATGAAGGCAGATTAAGCTGGAAAGTATAGAGGGAAAAAGTAAGACAATCCTAGCTACTAGCTCAAGATTCCTCTATCTTTTGGCTTGATTTCTGGGAGAAACTTCTTCAGAATATTTTTCTGTCCCAATTATTTTCAACTCCTAGAAAGTAACATTTTATGCATGGGCTATAAGAATCTTTGTCATAAAAATACACATACATTTACTTTTTAAGTATTTAGAATAGTAGGTATCTCCCTGTGGAAGTTTACTTTTATTTTCAGTATGTTTTTAGGGAAAAATTGGGGCTGGAATAATAGTTTAATTTTAAATTTAATTAAATTAATACAATGGTTAGTGTATGCTGCTTATTTATTTATGAAGAGTTTATGTAACAATGAGAATAAAGTGGGATTGCTGTATTTTACCACTTTTTGTGCTACATGGGCAAGAAAATAAAATCAATATATCTGCCGAGGAAGGGATAAAAGTGCAACTGGGATTATGGGCATTTCATTTGCACTCCATCAAGAAGGAAACTGTGTGTCTATAAACATTGCGTTTTCTAAAATACTGTATAAAAATGCACCAGATTGTCTTTGTGCAACAAGCTGTGATCCTTTTCGTTTCTAGCATCCCTTTAAAATGTCAAAGCAATGAGTGGACAAAGTGCGGAGACTCAGATATGACATGGAAACTGGAGAGAATGTCTGGGTGCAGTTAAAGGCTCTCTCATTTGGTGATCATTGAGATGGACGAGATTATTCCTGCAGCGCTGTGAGTGGCGCTAGGGCCCCAAACAGAGAGGCAGGAAGGCATCATGAAGGAGCTGGGGAGAACAAGGCTGGGCTGTCAGCATGTCCCAAATGCCAGTCTCTCTTAGAATTCGAATCTTCATGACATACCTTTCCACTGCCCTTCATTCAGAAAGGCTCAGTTACAGAAAGTGGTCTTGTCAAAATAATTTGAAAAACTGCACTAGAAATTCCTTTAACATTTCTTGAGCAGATTAGACAATTTTGGGTATATTTTTAAAAGATATGTTGCAGTTTTGCAACTAAATTCTTCTCGGAAATGCACATGAAGCCAGTAACTGATAATGCAAGTTAAGTTTATAGTCTGTCAGAGCTGATTGTGCTCAAAGTTTTAACACCTCTCCAAGCATGTAATTCAGTCCAGAAGCCAAACACAAGCAATAAAATTATTTTGTTCAATAATTGAATATCCAAATTAGCAAGCAAGATGTGGCTATTATAACTGTGCTTAATAGGTGGGTATAATTCAAAAGATAAGCTTGCAATTATAAGGATGCAAAAACATTCTCTGAGTCACTAAGTCAATTCCTGACTGATATAGTTTATATTTCCATTGATTATACTTGCCTTGAGTAGATTCTTAAAATGAAAATGACTTGTGGATGGAAACCATACTTATTCTCATAGTGTGTTTTAATCAAGTCCATTATTTTAGGGTCTTTGCCTTGTCAGCATTAATGAATACTAACCAACTATGCATAAGTTGATGCTGTATTCTTTCTGATGTATGCCATTCTGCTGGAATGGCAGCTTTTTTCAGTAGTTCATCATCAACTGGATGAGAAATACAGATGATATATGCTGATAAATTTTGAGAGCTTTTGTTATTGTCTATGTTGCGCAGTATGTGAAATCTATTTTGGCGTAGGAGATATGACCTCCAGGATGCACAATAATTGATGGGTCTAGGACTGTGGCACATTTTTGTTCTCAGAGTTTCTCTCTTAGAGTGCTCTACATTGTTGTTAAGGCATATATATCTGGGAATTCAACATCGCCAATTTCTTACCTGCAATATTGAGCGCATTTTGTATTTTTAGTACTGGCCAATCCCATATTCCCTCAAACCCATTTCATGGAATGTGTACCTTATAGATGAAAGGAAAACTGAACTGCGAATATAACATTCAGTTCTCCGAAGTGACTAGCAGGTTGAGGTATATTATGTTAAAAACAGAAAAGTATATTTTTAAAAATGGGATGAAAGGCATTCAGAAAAGATGGTACTATGGAAGCTATCCCTATTTTTCTCTTAAAAGCACAGCTACTTACATTGCACAGTGATGGAGTAGTTAGCAACTTGCTTTCTTCTATGAAACATGTTGGCTTATTTTTCACATTATTTTTCTAAAATTTCCATAATCTTCCATAAAATCCTGGGAATCCATAAACCCAGAATATGGGATATACAGATTTTAAAGCAGTAATAAGTCAAAATTCAGGTAAAGATTATTAAAATATATCCACAGAATAGGAACAGAGTAAATAGTCATAGTGATCCCTTAAATAAAGGAGCTAGGAGTTGGGTGGGCTCTCTGGGTGGGCAACTGCCATGGAGAACATCAGGAAGGTTGAAGAAGTTTTTAAGACCCTGGCTTTCTTGCTTCTACAGTTTCTTTCTGGAATCTATTTTAAGTAATGAAAAAAGGTCTGTGTCCCAACTGTAGTTGAATTCGAATTCTAATGATCAGGAAAGACAGAAAAGGATGACACAATAGATGCTAAGGTGTAAGTTTTCTTAAAAATTCGTGTATTAGGGAGCCATATATTTGTGTTTTTTTTAAAGATTGTATTTATTTATCTTTAGAGGGGAAGGGAAGGAGAGAGGGAGAGAAACATCAATGTGTGGTTGCCTCTTCTGCTTCCCCTCCTGGGAACTGTCCTGCAACCCAGGCATGTGCCCTGACTGGGAATCGAACCTCAATCCCTTGGTTCACAGGCCTGTGCTCAATCCACTGAGTGGCACCAGCCAGGGCCGGAACGATATATATTTCAAAGGTTGAGATACATAATTATTTTAAAAAGTGAAATAAACTTCATATACCATACAAAAATTACAAACTTTCTAATGTGGCTACTTCAAAATACTTCAGAATATCCATATGAAAATTGCAACTTAAGTGTGGCTAGTGAGTGTGTATGAACATATTTTTATTTCCTCCCTATTGTTTTCTCATTGGTTTAATTTAAAATATTAGGCATTGACAAGGGCATTGTTGAGGCACAGATTGCCTCAGGATGCTGATTACAATGTAGTTTTCCAGTTTGAAAGGATCCAGACAGGTTCATTAGGAGGGGCATGTTCTTTTAAACATTTTAGAATCAGCCTTGTCACTGTTGCCATATGAGTGAAGGCTGTCACATACTCCTTCAGTGTGGGAAGACACTGTAAATGTACATACCAAAGCAAAGTATCACACTTTCAAAATAGATTTCTGCTCTTCCAAAACCCCTGCTGACTGACAAGTTGTCTCATGGCTAGCCTTTTCATATTCCAAGTTTCAGATTTGAAAAAAAGAGAAACGAATACAAAAACAAGTGGCAACTGTGAATTTCTTTTGGGACATAAGTTCATTAGAAATCTGTTCCCTTCTGACAGAATTCACTTACGTAATGATGGAGAACTTTTGAAACAATATGTGTAAAGTATAGAAAAATGCATTCAAGTATTTCAGAAACACATTAAGACACTGTAGTTGATCACTACTTTGAACAAACCAACTTATGCTCAGGGACCACAAACAGCACATCTTGCTTTAATCTACCTTTGGTACAAGAATATATTCCCATGCGTTTGGTTCATACATAGCAAATGAAGAAACATATGTTTAACTTTTAGGTGCACAGTCCTCAAAATAACTATGGTATGTAGTAATAACTTTTTTCAGTTGTGGCATTTACATTTAATGGCAAACATGATTTTTTTTTCTGTTTTAAATTTTTATAAAGAAGGAGAATTGGGTCTTTTACTAGCAAAAAAAATTGTTGAACATACATTATTTTTTAAAAAGTGATTCTTAAAACTACAAGTGGATAGACCAAAGTTCAACAACATTGAGAAATGTTTAACTTTACATGGCAGTTCTTGCTTAAAGTTTGAGCTGATGGTTAAAGATCAGAAAAAATTGGCATCTCATTCAAGAACTAACTGGCTTCTTTGTTCCTCTTAAATTTGACTTCATCATTTTCTTAATGCTTAAGCCTTTCTCTGTTAATAATTTGGTACACTGAGTTTCCATGTAGTGAATCTGACCAATAATCACACATATCTAAAAAGCATTCTAAGGCTTAAAAAATACAACATTAATGATAAAAATAATGCAAAAAAAAAAAAGCAAAACTGAAAAAGAAACAGAGTCTGGTTCATCTTAACCAAAAACTCTCTCTCATATTTGCACTTAGTTACACAGCACAGGAGTTAATGCCCCATTATAGTTCAAATAATTCCATGGGGTTGCTGATAAATTTTAAGTAAAAATGTTATTCAAAATTATTCACATCTAGTGAATGGCTTATATACTAAAATCATTGATTCAGAAATATAAAAACAGTCAACCCTCACTTTATAGAAATGACTTACTTTTATAATTTAGAATTAAAATCTTCCCTCCTTACTTTTGGTGCTAGGAGTTTGAAATCATATAACTTTGATGGGAAAACTTTTACTGTTAAAAAATTTTTCATATATCCAATTTTGTGTTCATTAAATTCATTTTATCAAAATGTAAATACTATAATCCCATTGAATTTTAGAGTCCCATTCTAAGTTAAAATATAAAAGTCTTACTGAACTTTGTTCAATTATATCAAAATGTTAAACATAATTACATACAGACAATTAAGCAGCTATTAAAAATCTAACAAAACATGGGTATTGACTGGAACTTTTCAGTGTTTGTCAATAATTAAAATACATAGATATATAGTTAAAACATTTACTTAAACACAATAGTATTGTCTTCAGTATTTTCACCTTCATTCATAGACATAGAAAGTTAGGTAGATATTTTATAGGATATGATCTCTTAAGTAATTCATTTTAAATTTCCAAAGAGAGAAATTTGATATTTTAAATAATTAAAGTTAGTATCGAAATAATAAAATTTTGTTATTTTAATTATTTAATTTAAATTTTTTGTTATTACATAAGTTGGTCCCATAGTATTTGTATATGCAACTCTCCATTACTATTGAACAAGTTTTCCACTGAATTAACTGATCATTTTTTTATTTTGTAACTACAGTTTCAGAAAATATTTTAAAGCCTCAAGCTAATAATTTGTATCTTCAACATTTTCCTGTTTTCTTTTTATAAAGTTTATTGTGCAAAAGCTTTACTTTTATCTGATTTATTATCATTGATTAAAAATCAAGGAATCCAAAGTAGTTTGCACATGTATTATTATATAACATACAAACACATTGGCAGTAATATTTCCACTTACGTGATTTACTATGAAAGAGCAGGTAAATTAATATGAAACAGAAATATCCATTTTATATATATATATACAGTATCCATTAAAAGAATCTTAATCTGACTCGTGACTTTGCATAGCAAATCATAATGATACCATCCCCTATGTCATTTTAATACAATGATCATCATTTGTACACCAGACACACACACACACACACACACATACACACCTATGTTGAAGACACTTCCTTTTGTATTGACTGTTTGCACTTGCATGACCCCCAAACTTAATCTGATTGCTGATGTATATCCTCATGCCTAAGAATTTTATAGATAACCCAGTAGAAAATATTAAAAATCAAAAAGGCTAATGGGAAGCAGGCTCGGGAGATGGTGTCAATCTTCTTGGCCCGGTCGATAAAGATCTTCCTCATTTCCTCAGGGCTTTTTGGCATTACCTGGATGGGATGGTTCGGGCCCTTGTGGGTCACACCATCTTTTGCTTGCAGACATGGTCCCATCCCATAGGCTGTGAAGCTGAATTGACTTTCCCTTACCTCATCATCCTGTCATAAGAATAACATGTGAAAATACTTTCATCATCAAGTAGAGCATATATGACAGATATTTCAGAGTCATAACTTAAGCTTTATCATGGCAAATGTCAATGTTATTATAATGAAAAGATAACTTAAGCCTATAAAGATGAGTTGCTTTTTTCCCTATTCAGGTTTTATTGATTGAATGAGCATCACATAGATATGTCCATTGAGAAAGATGAAACCCTCAAATGATATGTTTTAATGGAAAATCTAACCATTCTGGTATTGTCTACATATTAGAATATCTGAATAAATTGAACAAGAAGGAAATCTACTGAGATATTATGTTATATATGTTCATGGACTAAATTTTTTACATCAGACATCTAAATGAGTAAATATACGCTGTCAAGGGGAAAATACCAGGACCATGGACTGAAGTTTTATTTTTCATAGAAGCAAATATTTTTAATACTTATTTCCTACAGCTTTATTCTGCTTTGTTGGAAAATACAGTTTACACCAATAACACTACTTGATTTTTGTTATCCACGCTTATGCTACTTGTATGATTTACACTAACCCATTTGGGAAACTATACGATAGTCACCTATTCTGGTTTTATGTACAATTACTTTTCAAGTGCATTGGTTTAGTTGAAATTAAGAATGAAATTTGGCAAAAGTTTATTTCATGTTAAAAAAATTATAAATTATTATGTTCTAAAAATATTGTTAATTTTCTCTTAAATGTTGCAAATTAAGAGAATTCTCTATGTATGTACATAAAAGAAAAATTAAAATTTAAGAAAAAATTATTAATAAAATTATGATAAATAAAGTGTTCAAGATAAGAAAATATGGCACTTATTTATAATGAAATTCAATAATGAACAATTAAAGTTAACAAATTTACTTAGAATGAAACAGTAGATGGCTGCTAATTAATTGATTTTTTGCTACTAAAACTGAAAGTTTAAAAGATAACATTTTACAAATTTGTTATAGCTCACTTCTTATGGAAATAATTTTTTATGATAATGTAAGAGATAAAAATAACTAAGTACTCAAACTCTTGGAAAATTATTTTGGGTTTGTCAAAGTAGAAGCCCAATGAACAGTATATTACAAAATATAAAAGTAAAAAATAAAATTTAAAATGGATTCTAATATGAGAAGATGATCAAAGTTAATGTAATAAAGTATAAAATAAGTTTCTGGGGAATTATGAAGCAAGGCAATTCCACCTGAAACAAAAACATATAATTATTGGATAACATCTCAGCTGTAAGATGTGGAAGTAACTGAATTTGGAGGAAACACACACAACATAAAAGCTGATGATCCAAATCACATGTAAATACTGTTGTAACCCCGCAAAAAATTGGACATCAATCTTCCAGTAGTCTTCAATAAGAATGTTCATGTATGCTGGCAGTTTTTTTAGCTTCTGTGAAAATTTTAAGGAAAAATTATTGTTTGCTTTGAATTTTCTGTATCTTTTAAAAAGTAAATATACTAAGAATTAAACTGTCCTTATGTAAGTACTGAAATAGTATCCTTATACTTTAGTAAATTATGCTGGTATTGCATTCCAGAAGGAAGACTTAGGTCACTTAATATGTACAGCATCCAGCTGGATGCTGAAGTTTAAAATAACCTTTAAAACTACAACCATGTCTTTAAAAAAATTCATCTCAAAATTCAGGACAAAATACAATTTCTCAATGAGCATTTACAATGAGGTGTTGACATGTTAGTTAAACTAACTGAGAGATTGGTTACAAAAATGCTAAGATTTTAGGCTTCTGGTTGTTGTGTTTACTAAAGCAGTATCTATTGACTACCTTATTTCCTAGTTGTATTGAGAAATAATTGATATACCTCACTGTATAAGTTTAAAGCATCCAACCTGATAGTTTGATTTACATATATTGAGAAATGATTACAATCGGTTTACTTAACATCCATGCTCTCATATAGATAAAATAAAAAGAAAAAATTCTCCTCGTGATGAAAACTCTTAGGGTCGACTCTCTTACCCGCTCTCCTATATACCACACAGCAGTGTTCACTACAGTCATCATGTTCTACGTTACATGCCTAGTACTTATTTACCTTATAAGGTCATCACTTTTAACCACCTTCCTCCACAGACTGCCTTTCTAACCACCTGTTCTGGAAAATTTCTTATTTTCAAGCCTTTAGAGAGCCCCATACCTCAAAACAGAAATGTTCCCCTAAAATTTACCATATTTAGTGAACAACCGGATTTTTCTCAACTGTATCTTTCCACATCACTGACTGTGAGTAATGGGTGAGCACCAGGTCGGGGCTGTTTCAGGACTGCTGGGATTGACTTCTGATTGTTCCAGCATCACTTCCTTGAAAACAATAGAGTTAAGCTAAATGGAGAATGCAGGGTTTGCTTCATTCACAGTGAAGGAGGTACCCGCGCCGGGGAAGCCATCAGTGGTCTGAACGCCTCTGGCCTAAGTGACCAGATGATACACAAGTTTGGTAGGAAATAAAGGCTGCGGCTTCTCTGTGTCAAGGTGGCCACATACACATGCCTTGATTGTGCTGGTGGCAGCTATAGCTCCATGTCCCTGTGGGTGAAGGGCAAAAGAGGCTGTGCTCCCGAGTAACTGCCCGGCCGCCCCACTTGATGAAGATGCTGCATCTGATGTGAAGCCTGCTTCACAGGCTCCCATGGGTCTGAATAAGTGTTATATTAGGTTAAAGCCAATTCTGCCTGATGGATCTGCTTGACAATTTGAACCCCAAACTTGAGCAGTGGTGACAGATGCTGACCTGGCTCTCAGATCGTTTCAGACTCCATAAGGTGGGAGGGAATTCTGACGAGAACATGACGCTGATCCGCCCTGGGTTTGAGGCAGCAAAAGCTCTATGGGAAATGACTGGGGATACATCTTACTACTGGAGTGTGGGTGGCATAGTCCTATCTCTTGTTAAGAGACAGGGCAGATGAGTGATCAGTAAAACAAAACTGAAAGGAACCAGGATGATAACACAGGGGAGAGTGGCTGAAGATACAGTTGATTCCTCGTTTCCCATTAATTGATTATCTGTGAAACTGAAACCACTTGGGGGAAAAAGAAACAAGAGCAAGTAAAGCAAGCAGCCTCATGGCCTGCGCTCAAGATGAAAGCAAAAGTGCAACTGGGGCTTCAAAGGTCATTGCTCTTAACCTTGATGTCACTTCTCCTAACCCAAGGCAGATGGCGCTGGAAACTAGTAACTACTGAGCAGCCCTGTCCGGTATAATTTAAGCCACAAATAAAAGCCATCTGGGAAGTTTTACATTTAAATTTATATTAGCTACAGATTAATAAGTCAAAAGAAATAGGAACAATTACTTTTAGTAATACATTTTTTAATTCACTATGTCCTAAATTTATTTAAACATTTATTGAAAGTCATAATTAAAGAGATATTTTTACATTCTTTATCTCATACTAAGTCCTTGATGTCAGTGTGTATTTCAACATGCCTCAACTCAGACTCCACATTTCTAGTGCTTTACAGCCACATGAGCTTGTAGCTTCCATAACGGAAAAAAAAAAAAAAAAAAAAACAATTTCAATCTAAAGAAGCTCAGTCTCCATGCTTTCCAGGATCCTTAGGTTAACTCAACTAGGAACTGATAATTTTTTTTTTTGCATGCTGCAGGATGAAAAACAATGTTTGGTATGAATACTGACTCTTAACTTGCTGCAGTGTTGCTATTCAAGAATTATTGGCAGGCATATAATCAATGACCCTTTTGGAGCAGGTGAAGCCCTGGGTGGTATGAATCTGTACTGAGGAAGGTAGCTGCCTGGTTCTCTCACTGTTATGAAATGGAACAGCCCTTTAGGGGAATAGCAAACCTGGGTTGGCCATCTGATAAAAATAAAATGAGCATGACCAAACCATATCCTCTGACCTAAACTCTGGTAGACACTAATTAGGAGAGTCCCTCGGGCACTGGCTTCCCATGAGGCTCTCCTTCTGAGAAGGCAGGAGAGTGTATATAATTCAGGGGTACATCTGCTTTTGCAGCAGCCATGCTGAGTTATACTCATGAAAGAAAAAAATACCTGGGCTATTCAGAAGAAAGGTCACGGCCAGAGGCAAATCTATTAGCTTTCTTTAGGTGGCTTTTAAGACACAGAAGAAATTTGACAGGATTCCTAAGAAATATTTCCTGGCACATTATATTGCCCGCTGGGAGGAAGGAAATTTGTTCCAGTTCCGGCAGCTGCTTCCCTTAAGGACCCCTGTTAAATCTACTGCTTTCATCTCAGAAGTTAAATCCAGTGATGCCAGTGGGGAATGGAAACAAAGGCACTTATATGGTTGCTGAATTTACTCCATCTGTTAAGGCAGTTGAAACAAAGAACATTGACTTGAAGGCAGGATCTTCTTGCCCAATTCTGAATGGGGTTCCAGGACTACGTTTCGGTTAAAGTTGAATATCTGGGCATGGTGAACACAGCTTTTGGGGATTACTGGGTGTCAGTGCACAATGTACAGAAATGCTGCTGGGGCGCGAGAAGCCAATATTAGGGGCAACGAGAGCTGGTGGGGAAGAAAAGGAGGCACAGTGATGCATGGTCAGAGTGAAAACTGCTGAGAGGAAATAAAGGTGGCATTGCCTTTGGCTAAATGTATAATCAAAAAGGATGTGATGTGTGAAGGAATGATCTTGTCATGTCTGGCTTAAACATAATCGTGGGCTTTGGCTGGTGTAGCTCAGTGGATTGAGCACAGGCTGCGAACCAAAGGGTCGCTAGTTCAATTCCCAGTCAGGGCACCTGCCTGGGTTGAGGGCCTGGTCCTCAGTGGTGGTCACATGAGAGTCAATCACACATTCATGTTTCTCTCCCTCTCTTTCTCTCTTCCTTCCCCTCTCTCTAAAAATAATAATAAATAAAATCTTTAAAAAAAAAAACAAAATCTAATCTTGGGCAATTGTTCCTTAGCCCAGATGTAATAGGATGTATTAAAATGAGAGCCCTTGCCTAAACCTTTCTCTGTAGTAACTATTAAATAGTACAAGATTTCAGACAATTAAAGGAAGCACTCAGCTTTGATTAAGGGAATGGTGGCAACAGGAGAGCTAATCCCTCATAGTTTTCTCTAGAACATTCTAGAACATTCTAAAACATGCCTGTCTGGCCTATGTAAAACTAAATGGACCCTACTTGGGTTCACTAAAGAAGTAGACCCTACAGCCTCCATCATGATAGACATGGTAACAACCATTGAAGAGATTCAGAGGGACAAAGGAGGCTGGTATGCTTTGACAGATTTGACTAAAGCTTTCCTCTTAACCTCAATCCAAAAGAAGTCAAACACAGTGTGCTTCTTGTGGGGTAAACCCAGCTATAACCTTAATGTTATCCATTAAGGAAACCCAAATTCTCCAGCATATTGCCACAACATGCTTGGAAAAGTTTGGTCCGGATCACTGTCAAAAGTAAGTTGGTTAACGATAAACGATAGTTTTCCTCTCCAAGGAGAAAGTCAAGAAAGGGTTTGGAAACTGCAGTGGCACATGTGAGTAGGTAAAGGTGGCGAACTGATCCAGAAAAAATTCAGGACCCAGTTCCTTAAGTCCAGTTTCTAGAAATAACCTGGGCAAACGAGTGGAGACAATTCACAAACAATGAAGGGCAAATTCTGTTTCTTCTGGATCCCACTGTGAGAAAAACAGCTAAATGGCACTATCTGAAATCTGACAGATAGATTTTGTTTTTCTGTTGGCCACACCGCCTACAGTAACTAGAAGACAGATTGAATTTGAAAGGGGGACAAGGGCAAACTGTCTCAGAGATTTGAGGTGGGTAATAACCCAAACAGCATTCAAAAGGCCTTAAAATTCATCCACCGCAGAGGGATCTGCTACGAAAATACATGTGGACTGGAGTTCCTGGAGAAAGTTCAATAGAGGCTCCCTAAGGTGGCTGCCAGGATTCCAGACTAGAACACTCTCTGATGTTGTGGGCGAGTATACTGTACTTGAATGATGGCTACTGGCATTCTCTTTGGCTCTGTTAGAAAGAGTTTCCCAAACTGAAGGAATCTGAAAGATGTCAGACTACGTTTAGGCCTAAGGTATCTACTATGTTGTAGGTGATGTCAAGAAGGCATTGCAATTTAAGATCCTTGATGAAATGAAAATGGTATATTCAGAAACAAATTATGGGGAGTATCTCAGGCAAAGTACATTATATTCATGAAGAGATGGCCCATCTGACAATGAACCGGTGACAGGATCTCTGATTGAACTACCAATGTGGTCTAAACATCATGATTCCGTTTCCACTGAGGCAAACCAGGCCACCTGGTTCACCAACGGAAACTCCCACGAGTTTCAGGACTGAAAGCGTACCTGCCGTGGAATGACAACTGTAGCTGACGAGAGCAAGGTAAGTCTACACAATGGGCTGACTTGAGAACAGCGTATGTGGCCAAATCGAAAGAATTGGTTCTTGCTCTCAGAGCGATACCTGGATATTCAAAGACTCCTAAGGTGGGAGATACAATTCCTCATATAAATTTCAAGGTAGAATTAAATTAGGTCATTCAATGCTCACCAAGTTGCTAGCTGAGACGGAGATGGGAGTGCCAAGGCAGATGTCTTGGACTGGCCACGGATGTAGCCACGGTGGCGTCAAGGCCACGCAGGAATGGACAGAACTGTGACATATTCCTCTATTGCCAATGAAGCCATCAACGTGGTGAGAGCTTGTCTTGAATATTAACAAAAGAAAAAATTGCTTGAAAATTGCCTTTGGGTAAAAGTTCCCAGTGACAAGCACTAACACATAGCTGACAGATGGGATACTTAGGGTCTTTGCCCATGACTCCCAGAAGATTTAATGGATTTTGGCAGAAACAGGCAGATAGTCCATCTTGGGCTTTGTTAACACTGCAACAGAAGCCACAGCTGAAAATACTATTAATGGCTTGGAACAAGGTATTTTCTATCAGTTTGAGCCCCTGGAATAGATCTCATTGGACAAAGAATCACATTCAAACATGACCAGCATAGAAAAAAAAAAAAAAAACCCAAGAGCACAACACAGGAAGGGCATAGCATACATATTCCATACACCCACAGAGCAGTGGTTTAAACAGACATTGGAATGAGCAATCAAAACATTTACTACTAAAGACAGGATGACAAGGACGTGACGGTTGGCTAGTTCACTTGATGAGTGTGTATGAGAGAGTGGGTATGAGCAATCTGAAGTAGGAATGCCTCTAGACAGGTGTCTGGTTTCTGGTGGTGGAAGTGTGCAGGGTGGGGAACAGTGCCGCGACACAACTCTGTCTTTCCCACGGCACAGGTCTTTCTTTGGTGTTACCTGACATAAGGGTTCTAAGTCCACAATTGCATTTGCACTTCTTAGCTGTAGGATCATTGCTGCTTATTGTTTCACGTTTTCTTCTTTAAACTAGGAAGCCATTCACGCCCTGTGCAGGTGAGGGGATGAAAAGTCTTATGTGCTTGAGTAGCTGCGAAGCCTCCCAATTAAATGAAGATACGTTATCCACTGTCTCTCTTGCCTTTTATCCTTCGCAAAAGTGAAGTCACTGACATATGAGATTAAAGCTTACGTCTGTCTTGCAAGTATGATTTTTCTCCTTAAGCCTATAATCACAGCCACAGTGCTTTATAAAGCAACTTCATATTTGGATATTGGTTTTAGTAGAAAATAACACATTTGGACAATTTAAACTTAACTGTCTTAGCATTAACTGGCCCATCATAAAAACTGGCAACAATTTGTAAAATTACCATCATTCTATGTGCATGTGGTAAAGATAGTCCCAGCAAGCCAATGTTGCTCGTACTGTGGTCTTCAGTAGCTCTGCGTCTTGGAATCAATCACTGGGGAAATTTGCTGAGGCCCACGCGCTAGCTCTCCACCACAGAGATGCCTGCTCATGAGCACGTGGGCTGCCC
Organism: Anoura caudifer; assembly: GCA_004027475.1. Classification (NCBI taxonomy): domain Eukaryota; kingdom Metazoa; phylum Chordata; class Mammalia; order Chiroptera; family Phyllostomidae; genus Anoura; species Anoura caudifer. Next base: position 39,654 of record PVKU01008115.1, on the reverse strand, counting down.
CAGTTACCTGCATTTCCGACCAGGTCTGTATGTGGGTGCTTATGAAGCTCAGTCCAGTTGGTGAAACAACAGTTGCCTTAGGGGCATAACGCAGCTGCCCTAGTCAGTTTGAATTTGTAACAATGTGACATTTTTGAATGCCTCTAACATTTTTTAATTTACATTTTAAGTGGTGGTTTATGGAAACAGGACTTACATTAGTATTACATTTTTATTTTATGTCTTAATAATTTTTGTTTTTCAGTAAAGCTGTTTCTAGGTAAGGCTGTATGTAAGACTACACACTCTGTATTTCTATCCATTTTCAAGTTAACTGTGACACAGGTATATGTTAGAAAATAGACTTTGAATAGTTATGTTACATAATGTGAGTGAATGCATTATTGCCTTCAAAAGCATATGGAATATGATTTAATTTACAAATTCATCACCAATGGCTTTCCTATTAATTTTGGAATTGAAACAGAAACCTGTAATTTCAATAAAAGCACTTTCTTCATCAAAATGTCTTGTTCAAATATTAATTTCCTGGCAAGCATAATAGAAAACAAGGTGCTGAGGAACACCTATGTTCTAGAAAACAATAGTAATAAACTGGGTGTCTGCATTATAAAAATGTGTGCTATAGCAATTAGTTTTCAAATATTTAATATAGTCATAAATACATTCAATGGCCCAAATTTAAAATCTGAATCAAGATTGACATTCAAAATGAAAATGTTTTACTATAGTTAAGCGATTCTCTGGCTTCATCATTTATTTCCAGGAGTCTGGATAGTCTTAAATTACTTAGCTCTCAGATTCTTGGTTTCTAGTTTCAAAAAGAAGATTATAGCATTATCTAGCTGGGGTTTTTTTTTAGGGCAAGAAAAAATATATGAGACACCTGAAAGGTACTCAAATTGCTGCTATTGTATTATTATTATTATTTTGTTCATTATAACTGTACTATTATGGAAACTACACAATATAAAATAAAATATGAATACTGACTTGAATCATTTTACTCTTAGGTAAATCTACAGAAACCAAACTAGCACTAGCGTGCTATGGAAAACAGGTCTTCTCAGTTGCTTACTCTTGCAATGGCCTTGCACTTGTGCTTCACTTAAAAATCAGCCAATGGCATGAAACTTTTCACAGCACTTGGCCCCTCTAGCCCTTGCTCTATTATTGTCCCAAATAGATGGGGTTGGCTATATAACTGTTAGGATTCTTTGCAAATCTAATTTCTGCAATCAAGCATCTTTAGCATTGTCAATGTGTTCCACGAAACAGCGCAGCTGCTTTAGGTTTGCCCATTGGATGAGGCACATGGAGTCTGAAACAGCTTTGGAAATGGGATCTCTGCAGTGACACCAGACTGCTGTGTGTACCCCAGGCAGTCAGAGCATGAGAGAAAGTACCGCCACACCTCAAAAAGTTCATGTGACTTTAAAACAAAAAACAAAACTGGCCTATTGGGTTCTTTTGGAAATGCTCCACTTAAAGTATTAATTTTAAGCATGCTCAAAGCTTTCCTAATAGCTCATCATTAATGTTACATTATTATATTAAAGGTGTATTGAATTATTTTGTGATTAATTGCTTTGTAAACTCAGTGATAAAATTATTCTGTTATGTACATTTTGATGTGCAATGATATTCTGTATTCCAAGTAGCACTCAAATATTTCTTTCAGAGCAAAATTCAGTTTTCTAAAGATATTTTCAGCTTGAGTTTCTAAAGAACTGAAAACTGAAAAAGCAAGGTGTTTAGACAGACATCTAGAACTTTTGACACTACATGTTGGCCAATATTTAGTATTCATAAAATTAAGATATTTTGCAACTGAAAATATAGGTATTAATAAAAAATTAAGTATTGAAATAAACTAAACATGAGCTCAGGAAGATAGCTGACTAAAAAGGTAAAATTCAAGAAATACTTAATTTACAAACAAGTAAATCCTCCTAATATGCTTTTAGGGTAGGCAATGAAGAACGTAAAAAGTCATTTATTTAGTGCAGAATTCTTCCTACAGGAGAACCTGTTTTCACTGAATTTGGGAATGAGGGAAATGTTTCAGTCATTAAGCATCAGTACCAAGTTGTGAAACATTCTAAGCGCTTTCATTTCGTTTAGAGAATGATGCCAAAGACTGATCCACGCGACATGCTCACTGCAACCAGGGATATTAGAGATGGACTGAAAATCCAAGTGCAGGCGTGGCCATTCAGTTGAATTGCTTCCTTCACCTCTCTCATCAAACACAGCATACATATGAGGTAAGAATTTCCTGTCCTCTTCTAAGTCCTCAGAAGTGAACCAAAAATTACCTTATGTGGGTGTGGGAGTGGTGAGGCATGGAAATGGTCAGTGAGTGAAAAAACACTAGGCACCAAAGAGTAGTGGTAATGACCACATGAACGGCCATGGGCTACAGCGGCACTGACTGTTATTTTTATCCTAGTGCTTCTTCCTTAGTAGGTATTTCTGGGGTGTTTTTTTAAATAAAATCAAGATGTTAATGAAATTATCCCGAAGGACATTTTGTTTAATTAATTTTCTGTAACTTTTAATTGCCAAATAGGAAAGTGACAGATGGAGGAAATGTTCATTGTTATTAATTCCCAGTTACATTATTATAAAGTGTATAGATTTTTTTAAAAATTATTAACAACATTATGACTTACTTTTGTTGGGAAAAATTACCATCACTTAGAAAATTCTAAGGTAAGGTGAGATATGTGAGTTTTTTAAAACTGTGTTTCTAAGCTAAGTATTAGCCTAAAATAAAATATTCAGTTTAATACATCTATGTACATTTCTATATTATTTTAAAATGGAAGGGTTAAAAGAATACATTTATAGATAAGGTTTCAAATACTTTACAGTAAGTCAATTGTTAATATAAAATTGTTTAAAATCTAGCTCCTAAGAAAACTGCATTTATTATCAATGACATATTGAATTAGTTATGAATTAGCCAAGTTTACGCTTGGCACATTAAATTTGGATTCAGAAATAGCTCAGAGATTATTGACTGGAAAATGTAAGCTTAAAAATGAAGGTTTTAGATGAAATATTATGAAAATTCAATGCATATATTTTAGGGGATTGATGAGAAATCAATGAAATAATTTTAAATTATCTATATATCTAGCATAATATGCTAGTTTACTTCAGTGCCAACTCATATTCATGGAGTGACATAATACAATAGACAGCATATGTAAAAAGCAGTACCATAAATCTGTTTTAGTTAACTTTGAGATGGAAGTCCCTACAATGCATATAAAACTAGATTAACTAAGATTCTATTACTTTACTGAATATTTTTTCCTAAACAGGTATTCAGAGGTACTAGCTCTAAAAAATAACTGTGCTGAACCTAAACTCTAAATATTTATTTGCAGAAAATAATTAAATTCTTACAATTTTTGTTTTACTTGAGAGGATGACATTTCTAACCCTTGTATACCAGAATCACTGAAATAAATAGAATTTGTTTGAAATTATTTGGAAATAACTTGTCTTCAGGTATGTGTCAAAGAAATTTGTAGGAAATATTTACCTATTAAAAGAACATCCTATACTCTAGAATCAGCATAAACTGCCCTGGAATGAGAACTTTATTAAATAATTTAGTGTACATGGGGGCACACTGTTTTCAACCGCGGAGCCTCATCCCTTCAACCAAAATAGTGTACATGTACATTTGTACTTGTCCTATGACTACAAAGCTGACAAAATGTATAAAACAGAAAATCAATTATTTGTCATTCTTAGAAGTTACCTTGAGTTATTTTTGAAGTAAATACAATATTAATGTTTTTGTACATAGTCAAAAGACAGTCAATAATATCTTTATTTTAAAACTATCTATCATGCCTAGAGAAATATGAACCTGATAGTTATTTTCAAAATCTAGAACAGTCCATGCTTATTTCATCAGTGTATATACATAACAATTAATATACAATTAGTAGGAAGATGGGGGTACTAGAATTCTGTATAAATGTTTTCTCTCAGCAAACTATTGTATCATTACATTATGTTGCAACTCAGAAGAGAAACTAAATGAAATGCATTAAAGCAATTGCATATCATCCATATCTCTCAGCAAATCACATGTGTTCAGAAATATTTTGGCATGTCTTAATAACCCTCCAGAACTAATGTAATGATATCATACATGAGCAGAGCAACTTCTAACCCAAATGCTTTCATGTCATGCATACACCCACGCATACTCAGCCCTGGGGAGAAGCAGCCATGACAAGGTGCAGCAGGTAAGGTGCACGCAGCAGGCTCTGACAGTGTGGGGTGGGGAAATCTGCACACCAGAGCAAACTTTGGTTCTTTCACAGTAGGCAGAAGATTCGCTTGAACCTTCATAGAGGAAAAAGTGAGGTAGAAAAGGTTGTCTACAATGCTTAAGCCAATGCCAAACCAAGTTAAAACTTTTCCAGGAATAATATTTACATCACTAGAAGGCCCCCTATTGCCATGAGGTTATTGTGTTTTTGCCTATTCCATCAAATTAGAGTTCTAAAAAACAAACGCAATCTCAGGTAAACCAGTGAGCAGTACCCATGAAAAGAAAGGGCACTGAGTGGGCACAGACTCATTTTGATTATGTTGATTTAAAGATCTGGATTGATCAGGCTGTCTCCAAACATAGGGTTTTTTTCAAAATGATGAATTTGGTCAGCCCCAAGAGTTATTAGGTTGAGGAAAATACTCTTTAAAAAGTTAAAATTTTTAACCTAAAAATTGCACGATGATTATTATAAAAATAAATGGGATGCTTTTAATTTTTGATGAATGTATGCACAAATTATTCTGTTTTAAAAATAAGTTGATATTGACTGTTACTGAGGTAAACCTGATTTTTCATCAGAGCTCTTTTTGCATTGTTTTTTAAAGCAATATTTAATTAAATATATATCTTTTATACTAAAGTTCCTATAAGCATTAACTGTTTAGTTACTGAAATTCTCAATATATACCTCTCCCAAAGAGGCTACTATATGTGATTATGCAAATTCAATACAACTTAAAGTGTTTAAGTTTACAGTTAAGATAATTAAGTAAAAGTAATGGATCATATAAGAATGTTAAGGGATAAAAAATGAAAGAGACGTGGCTAGCTATATTGGGAACAAATATGCAATTTTAGTAGAAAAGAAAGGCAGTTAAGGCATTATATATTATAATATAAGAAAACAAGTGCTTTAAAATAATACTGGGTCTAGAAATCTGCTATAAAATTAAGATTTCTTTAATATTCATCTAATATTATATCTCTTGTCTATTCATCTAACATTGTCTTTTTTTTAACTGAGGCAGGTGGCAGAATCACCTGTGCATTTTTTTTAAATACACTTTATCGCAGAAATTTTAGTCTAGTGGACTGGACTATTTGTATATGATTTCCTAGGCTAAATTCTTGGCTTTGGTAGCTTTAAATCCAATCACTGAACTTGTGATCTCTTTCTAATCAATCATGTCAAAGGACATCACTACAAAACCAAAATTATTCATTTACTATAAAGAACCTCAACAAATTTTAATATTCAGCATGGGTACTAAAGATACATAGGTTGTATGAAGCTTTTTATTTTTGCCTTATTTTTAGATTTCTATTTTCTGGCAAGAGGGGCTGCTTTTAGAACTTTTGTATAAATAAATTTCCCATTTATTTCAAAGCATTCTTCCATTGAGACTGTGATAAGATACATGTACTATTTCTGTTTAATATATATTAAAGATCTTTTTCATCAATCAAATAACTTGGTTAATAAGATGAAGGAGAATATGTAAACATCTTTTTACTAAGTGAGGGAAGACAAATGGTGTTGTTAGAAAAAGAGGTTATTCTTAGCCAAGGGGGGACAGTGGTTGTTTGGCTCCAAATATAAGCAAGGGGCTGTGTTTCCCCACCAAACACTGCCGGGTGCAGAATATGCTCTCTGCGTTTTTACTGATGACCGCATTCCTCCACTTAAGAGTTAAGAAAGTGAATTTACCGTGTCTGAGAAACGGTAAAACTTCTCCAATGCAAAAGCTTCCGTCTGTGGGAAGGTAAAGTGGACCAAGAGGAATTGAGAAACCAGAGAATCAAGGCATACATGATTAAATACAACCGCACAATTGGTTTTTATTGCATATACCATTTTAACAATCATGTGCATCAAATAATCAATTTTCACATATGCGAGGTATCCAATCCCCAAAGGGTGATATTAACTAAGAAAAAGAACTGGATTTAAAAGTTTTCTTAACTAAATCTTAATTGCAATATTTACTGCCTGCGTATTTCAAATAGTGATTAGAAGATAATAAGATATTACTATTTTTTCATTTCTGCATTTTCCTAGAGTGCCAATCACTAGAAAAATTACTGCTGCTGTCTTTTGTGAAGCTAAACAAGTGATAAAACTAATAAAGAGCTGCTTTAGTAAGGATAGTTTCTTAAAGTGGGGAATCAGAATTGAGCCAGTGAGTCTGTAGTCTGTTACGTTCCACACTGGACACAGCGGCCATGGATGTACGGTGGGAAGAGAAAGTGTCAGAGCTCTCAGCCCCCATTTGGACACCATTTGTGCGATGCTTCTCATTTCTGGGGTTTGCAGCACATGGTTGATAAATCCTAAATTGTAGAAAGGAGGGGACAGGCAGGAAAATGAAAGTAAATGTGAAAGAACAAACTGAAATTACAGGGGAAATAAGTATTGCTTTACTTATGATTAATGAGATTAGAAGGAAAATGTGTCTCCATCAGTCATTAAGGGAAAAGAAAGAGAAGAGCTCCAGCCCTGTGATACAGAATTTTTTTGTCCTGTTCCAGTGTTTCGGCCAGTACCAGATCTCAAGAAAGAAAGGGGAACAAATGGGAGGAAAAAAGAGAGAAAGGGAGAATGAGGAAGAATGAGGCAAGTACAAGAAAACCAGCCAACACGGGTGAGCTCAGGGGAAGGAGACTACAAAAAGTTAATCTTCCATCAACACATGTTTTAATGTACAAATTATATGCTTTTCTTTTCATAAAAATTTGATCAAATGCAAGATCTGACATTGTTTTCTGACCAGTGCATTACCCAGAGTAACTCATTTTTGATGTTCTTTCCACAATACATGGAATTGGGCATTTATTGGAACAGGTGATGATTCTGGGAATCAATTAGACATGACTGCATAAGTTATTGCTTTAGAAAATGATGAATACTGAGTAGGCACACCACTGAAGATCACGGCTTCATGCCTTAAAAAGGTTTTATAAATCTCTGAATCAAAGTCAGTAAATCAGAAATCAGAAAGAAATCATTTTAAAAATTAAATCCTTAAAAATGCACACTATATAAACTTTGATATTACTCAATTGCTTAAGAATCCATTTGCTTTCAACATATCAGCTGGCCCATTCACATTTAAAACAGTAAAGTCACAGATATGCTGGTCCATAGAAACTCTTCCTTACAAAAAAAGAAAAGGGTTGATTAAAACTATGCACATGTAAAAAGAGATGACATGACCAGTCTCAACAGAGAGGAACAATCCCATTCTGTACATCTAAATCCAACAACTTCCTGTGACCTCCCAATGATGCTCCAAGTAACAGTTCTGGGTTCCATTGATTGGATAATAGCAACACAAAAGTAACACCTTATTGTGTTTCCATGGGAATTCAGAGGAAATGTCTTTAAAACATGAAAGTGTGCATAAAAGGAGACCACATAGTTTTATATGAACATCAAAGCGTTAATAAAATGTGTAATATTTGATGGAGACAAAGGAATTATTCAAAAAAAGAAACAACTTTAATCGTTATACCTGATGACTTATGTCAAGTAAAGCTGTCAGAAACACTCTAACAGTGAAAATAAGAAATGACACATTTTTGTTAATGGAAGGAAAAAATAATGTCATTCCAAAAAAATACACCAGAAAAAAGTTGATAAAGCTAGCATGCCACTAAATATGCTGTATAAAGTATAGCTAGATGTTGTCGTCTTCTTCCTGAAGCTATTTTTGACAACTGAAGTTTCAGTGACAAAGCCAAAGAAACATCATATCATTTGCTCCCCAGCCTCCACTTCCTCGCCGCACACCCAATTAAATATAACTTTCACTTTTTAGTGAAAGTTGGTATCCCAGTGAACCCAGTGCATTTAATCACTTACCTTATTCTTTCTCTTTCGTCGAAATCTCAGAAGTTCTTTGTGTTGTCTTGATACAAAATTTACAGCTGCATATTCCAGAAGTGCTGAAAACACGAAAAGGAGGCACACTGCCATCCAAATGTCGATGGCTTTGACGTATGAAACCTGGCCGAAAGAGAGAGAGTGAGCAAATTGGCTTGTGCTGTTGCTTTTATTAAGAATTAAACTGAATGTCTGATTCTCAATTATGCCATTTACATGCCAGCTTGGAAAAAAAAAAGGAATGACACCAACCTTCTTTGAATTAAGAATTTTTTAGCAATCATTTTGCAAGTTTTATATATAAGTCATACGTTAAAATGCATACATTTTGGCTAATTTTTTGAAAGAGGTACTAACTATACCACACACATGATGAAAGAAAAAAAATAAGATGAAATATAACATTACCTTTAGGATAGTATAGTATAATGCCTGAAAAGTGAAGTCACATTAAAATACACCTTAAGTCATGGCTGGTGTGGCTCAGTGGATTGAGTGCTGGCCTGTGAACCAAAAGGTCGCTGGTTCAATTCCCAGTCAGGGCACATGCCTGGGTTGCAGGCCAGGGTTCGAGAGGAAACCAATAGATGTTATCTCCCACACATTGATGTTTCTCTCCCTTTTCCTTCCTCCCTTCCCCTCTCTGAAAATAAATAAATAAAATCTTTAAAAAATTAAAATAAAGACTTCCAGCCAAGATGGAGGCGTAGCTGGATATGCTGTGCCTCCTCTCACAACCAAGATTGAGGACAACAAAAATATAGAACCGAAAATAAAAGAAAACCCAACCAGGACAGAGAGAAAATTGAATTGCGCGGGAGTCTGACAACAACGATTCACCCAGACCAGTAAGAGGGGTGGAGTCAGTGGCCGGCAGAGCTGATCCTGGTGGGATAAGCCAGTAGTGGTCTTGGCGAGCAGTCACTCCAGGTGCACAGGCAGCGGCGTTGCCCAATGTGAGGAGGCCAAGTGGGGTGCACAGGGTGGCGGACCGTGGACACGCATTTGCACACAGATAAACCAGGCGAAAACAGGCAGCAAGACAGACTGCGAGAGGCAGGGCCCCAGTGCCAGGAAGTGAAGCCTAAAAGCACCCATTGAAAATACTTGTGGGAGCTGAGGTGCCGGGAGGGAGTCCCAGCCTCACAGGAGAGTTTGTTGGGGAAACCCACGGGGTCCTGGAGCGTGCGCAGGCCCACACACATGGAAATCGGCACCAGAAGGGCCCAATTTGATAGGGGAAAGAGGCTGAAGGGTCTGGGATCCACGAAAGAGCGCGAAGCAAGCGCCATTGTTCCCTCTCAGACCCCACCCCCACATCCAGCATCACAACCCAGCAACTGGGCTGCCCCACCCTGGTGAACACCTAAGGCTCTGCCCCTCTCTACGTAACAGCCGCAACCAGACCAAAAAAAAAAAAGTCTCAAATAGGAAAATAGATCAAAGCCCCAGAGCTAATTCATCTGAGCGACCAGGAGGTGGTCAACCTATCAGATGCAGAGCTCATAGCGCTGGTAGCTAACCTATCAGAAGCACAGTTCAAAGCTCTGGTGATTGGGAAGCTCACAGAATTGGTTGATTTTGGTTGCAAATTAGAGGAACAAATGGAGGCTACAATAAGTGAAATGAAGAAAAATGCATAGGGAACCAATAGTGATGGGAGGAAAACTGGGACTCAAATCAGTGGAGTGGACCAGAATGAAGAAACAAACAACCAAACAGAAAAGAATGAAGAAACAAGAATTCAAAAAAATGAAGAGAAGCTTAGGAACCTCCAGGACATCTTTAAACGTCCCAACATCCGAATTATAGGGGTACCAGAAAGGGAAGAGGAAGAGCAACAAGTGGAAAACTTATTTGAACAAATAATAAAGGAGAACTTCCCCAATCTGGCAAAGGAAATAGACTACCAGGAAGTCCAGGAAGCTCAGAGAGTCCCAAAGAAGGTGGATCCAAGGAGGAACACACCAAGGCACATCATAATTCCATTAGCCAAGATTAAAATGAAGGAGAGAATTCTAGAAGCAGCAAGGGATAAAGGCAGAGTCACCTACAAATGAGTTCCCATCAGACTGTCAGCTGATTTCTCAAAAGAGACCTTGCAGACAAGAAGGGGCTGGAAAGAAGTATTCCAAGTCATGAAAGTCAAGGACCTACATCCAAGATTGCTCTATCCAGCAAAGCTGTCATTTAGAATGGAAGGGAAGATAAAGGTCAAGTTCAAGGAGTTCATCATCACCAAGCCCTTATTATATGAAATGTTAAAGGGACTTATCTAAGAAAAAGAAGATAAAAAATAGGACAGTAAAAAGATAGCAAACTCATAGTTATTAACAACCACACCTAAAACAAAAGCAAACTAAGCAAATAGCTAGACCAGGAGCAGGAACACAGAAATGGAGATCACATGGAGGGTTAGCAACAGGGGAGTGGGAGGAGGAGGGAGGGAGAAAAGGTACAGAGAATAAGTAGCATTGACAGTGGGTAGAAAATAGACAGGAGGAGGGCAAGAATAGTGTGGGAAAAGTAGAAGCTAAAGAACTTATGAACATGGACATGAACTAAAGGGGGGAATGTATGTGGGAAGGGGTGTGAAGGGTGGAAGGGAATGATGGGGGAGAAATGGGACAACTATAATAGCCTAATCAATACAATATAATTTAAGAAATTTAAAAAATAAAATAATATACTACACCTTCATGGTAGTATAATGCTTGAAAAAGTATTAAGTAAGATTGAAATATAGATAATGCTGTTTACCTTTTTAGCCCTATATTTTCTTCATTAAAAATGTTTTATTCTGAAATAATTTTAACTTACAGTTGTCATGAGCACAGTAAAAAGAACTCCCACATCTGTAGTTAACATTTGGTTGCATTTGTGTATTTATAGATCTCTATCTCTGTTATCTCTATTATTGTATCTATACACATCTACATCTATATCTGTGCTTTTCTCCCTGAACTATTTGAGTCTAATATGCAGACATAATATGCAGACATGAAGCCCCATTACCCCTAAATATTCATGTATTTTCTAAAAGAAAAGAACACTCTCCTAATGTAACCCTAATACATCCAACAAAACCAGGAAATTAACACTGATAAAACACTACCATCTAATCCTAAAGCTCATTCCCAGTTCATCAACTGTTTCAATGATGCTTCTTCTGGCAGAAAACATTTTCCTTTTGGTCTAAGAGTTAATCTGAGGTAGAATCACGGTTGCCTTTCCTCATCTTCTCTCTGTAGTCTCCAATGTGGAACTTTGTTCAGTCTTCCCTGGCCTCTTGTGACCTTGATATTTTGGATTAGTGCAGGCCATTTATTTTTTAATGTTTCTTACTTTTGGTTTATCAGACATTTTCTCATTTTAGACTAAGATAATCGGGCTTTAATGAGAACAGTGGTGCCCTGTTCTTCCCAATGTATCACATCAGGAGGCACTCGGTGTTGGTCAGTTGGTTGAGGTATTGTCTACTAAGTTTCTCTACCACGAAGTTACTAGTTTCCCTGGTGTGGAGATGACTTGAAGCTGTATAAAAAATCCTCTTTAAACATTCCCTTCTAGACATTGATGATACTTTCCTGAACCAATGATCACAATGATGACATAAATATCATTTTCTGATTCCATTATTCTATCTATATTCATTGGTTAGCATTATATGTAGAAAGAGAGAAGTGTCTCTCTCTCTCATATTTGTTTACTCATTTATTTATTTATGTTACTATGAACTAACAATTTTGTTCAGTGGGTTATACTATGTTGAAGTTCACATTATCTAGATTGGGTCAGCAGGAGCTCCTAAAAATTAGTCCACATATTTTCTTTTGGCAAGTCTCCATCATGATTTGAGTACATCCTTACCTGCTGGCACAAGGTATTCCAACTCATCTTGTATGTTTCCTGTCCCAGTTCTGGACTGAGCCCTTTCTCTTAGAATACTTTCTTTAGTGAAGGACAGTTTTTAGAAACCAAGATCTGGGCACTGGGTGTGCTCACCGCTTCCTGGGTGTCACTGTTTCTAGCCCCTCTTAGTAGCTAGAGCTAGGAATTATATGTACAGGGGTGGGGAAATGTAGTTTTACAGTTGTAATAAATAATACAATAACTAATACATAGTAATAAAAGAATAAACTGTTTCACATATAACTGTAAACCTACTTTTGCCTACCCTGTGTGTGTGCGCGCTCGCGCACACATATATATCACAATACAGGGTCTGGCAAAAGTAACACTTGCTTCAGTGTGGTTGATAGGGTAATAATATGGGTGTAATAATTTATAGTTTTAATTTGAATATTTTGCTTAAAATGTCATATGCTGTGCTTGAGTGTAACATTGTTCTATTACAGAATTACATGCTTATGATTTTGTAATAGAAGATTTTGTAATAAAAAAGGGTTTTACTTGTGCCAGACCCTGTATATATAACATATATAATACTATATATTTTATAATATATGCAATTATACATTTTATATTATTATACATTATCTTATATATAAGTATATATAATATCATCTATCTGTATTTTAAACATGAATTGCCACTGGTTATTTCAAGCTCCAATTCAATAGCACAGAGTTCATTCTAGCATTTACTCTAAGTATCTAACACTTTCTTCACAGTGAAAAAGCTGTCCCCCATATATTTGATTACAAACCCTGGAAGTAATTAATATCTTAACTCTGCTGGCCACCCCCAGCCTGAGCCTCATGGGTCCCCGCTGCCTCACTGGTTCTGGCCTGACACCTGCAACCCCTGCCAGCTGCCCGGGTCTGGATCATCGCCATGACTCCTGGACGCTGGCCCCGCCAGCCCCAGTCACCTCCTTCACCCTGACCACCACCTTAGCTCCCTTCTAAGATGCACTACCTCCTTCTCTGGACCAATGTGTAGCTATTTTAAGGAACAAAACTTCATACTTTGAAAATTGGGCTATTTCAATGCCATTTGTATCTTCTGTATTTTTTCCTTTCTCATCCTCTTTAATATTTGGTGAAGTTATTTCTGCCAAATGTCAGCCTGTGGGAATCGTGATCAAATTTAGGTTGTGGTCTAAAAGGGGAAGTGGCTCAATATTTGGGGAAGCTTATGGTGGAGGGAGAAGAAAACCCGGAAGGAAACACCTCCCCGCCACCTTTCCCAGGTCTCAGGCTAGACTTTGCCTAAGTCTGTTCCAAATTGCATGACGCCTGTGTCTACCTCAATCTGTTACAGTGTAACTGCTTACTTCTTGTTTTATCTCTGTTGAAACTGTGAATCCTTTGAAGGCAGATGGCATCTTTGTTTTATTTCCCATGACAAGAGTGCTTGGCATGCATATATGTATTTGCTGAGTAAGTGGATAGATAAATGAAGATGTAAAATGTTAAAATGCAGGGGAAGAATGAGTCATAAGTGATGATTCATACAAAGTTTCACTTTCTGGAGTAATGCTTTGTTCATACCTTGGATCAGCTTGATATTCTTTTAAAAAGAGGGCATTTCTTGACACCTCCAATAGTATAACTTACATATGAAATATGCCAACAAAGGAGCTCTCTGCAGCACCTCCTCTATCTTAAGCATGACTTCTGCTAATCAGAATGTCCTCCTCCAAGCAAAGAGAAGCACACCCTCACTTGATTCAAGCGCTATGCTAAGTGTCCATCTGTTTGCAAAGTATAAATTTACATCTCGTAAGTTCTGCAGTTGCCTTCATATACACACGGTCCTGGAAGATGTATTCTGCTTTCAATAGTGCCGCCTCAAGCCACACCATTCCTGGAAGAATATGAGTCACAAAGGATACGTGCACTCTTTAACAACCTGAGTGTACAATGACATGAACCAGAGATTAAATTGGAAATTTAATTTCCAAATTAATCCAATGAATGCTTCCAATGATGACAGACACATGCAAACATCTTTTGTGTCTGCCAGAGTTCTGCTCACTGCGAGCAGTTCCTAATCATTGGGGCTTAAAAGCCATTTTCCTCATTCTCTCCTCTTATCCCATTCAACTGTCAACTTTTTCTCCTCCCCCACCTCACTGATCCTAGATGTACAGCAAACTCTGCACCTGGGTAGTCTGGCACTCTCGGCTTAGTAACTCTGAATAAAGATAGCAGTTCTTAATCCAACACACTCATTACATACTCATGAGCTATAACCCACTCCCCATGTGATTCAGAATTAGCACCTTCTTTCCATCCCCTACTGCCTGCTGTCCATCCTTTGGGGCAGTTTTATTCTGATTCAGCTCATCCTTCTGGATCACCTTGCCAACAGTCCCATGGTCCACTGTGCTCCTGGAACCCTAATTCTATTTTAAGCAACAATCTCTCCTCAATATTACCCCTTGAATACATATCCAAAATATGTTTCATAGTGTATAAATCCGTTCATGGTTGGATCTCAACTTACCTTTCTTACTACATACGTTCATTCACTATTTTTCATTCAACATTTACTGAACAGCATTAATGAACCCAAATTCTGTTCTTAGTGTTGTAGTTACAGAGATGAGTAAGATAGACAAACTCCACATTTAACTATTGACCTTGACCCATTGTACACACATTATCCATTTATGTATTTTTCTCCTTTAGGTTAATATATCCCATGAGCTCAAACAAGGGTCAGGTCTTATTCATCTTTGTATTTCTAGGACCCAGCATGCTGCTTGTCGCTCACATAATGTTGCTTTGATTAAACCATGTGGAGTGGTTTATAATCATTGCCCATTTATTATAGAGAAGTAGTTCTAACAGCTAACATGCCAGAGAATGTTCTTAGTAATGTCCATAGAACTGATTAATGTTTTGAGTGGTTGCCCAAAAGCAGCACTTTTAATCCTCACAATTACTGAGGAGATTATTCTCATTTTAGAGATGCGGAGACTGAGGCACAGTAAAATAACTTGTCACATAGCTGCCGTTAAGGACTGAATATGTTCTTGCAGGCATTATATTTCAGCATCTGAATTTTGAAAGGACAGATTAGTGCTCTTATAAAAAGGACCCCAGAGAGTTGCCTCATCCATCCCACTTTGAGAAAACACAGCTAGAAGATCCCTTATCTATTCCTCATGAAGGGGCCCTCACCACACCAGGCACCGAATCCACCAGTGCCTTGATCTTGGACTTCTCAGGTTTCAGAGCTGTGAGCAATACATTTCTGTGGTCTATAAGCCATTCAGTCTGTGGTATGCTGTTGCAGCAGCCTGAACTAAAACAGCTACCAAGTTGCAAAGCAAAAACTTGGATACAACTCATCTGACTCCAGGCTCATGAACTTGACTACTATTCTATATCATCTAGTTATTAGGCTCTTGCTATTTAGGCTACCACTCTAAATTTACAACCAAGAGCATACTTAAGTAAGAACAAATTTCTGTATCTTAACATTCAAGCCTCTTTAACTTTTACTTGATAGTTAAAAGTGAAGTCAGTACACAAAACACCTATTATAAAGTCCTCTATACTTTTTGGTTTTGATCCTAAAAAGCCAACCTCCTAGCAGACAGTGAAGCAAAGGTCACCTGAGCATTATATTTACCACATAAAAACAAACTGGTTGCTCTGGGGAAGGAACATTAGCTCAGGGAAACACTTTATCCTCTGAAGTACAATGAAAGCCTTTTCCACACCATTCCTACATTAATTATAATGAAGTGTTTTTGTGAGCTGGGAGATGACTGCCTACTTGTCATGTGATAATTCAGGAAGAGATCAGCTTGAGGAACTATTTGAGTGTGCAGAGCTACATTATTGCAAGGCTTTATCTTTTTCATTCTAAAAATCTTTTATAATGCAGGAAAGGAATATAAGCATCATATTCTGTATACTTCTTATATCATTTTATTTTTAAAATGCATTCATTCTACTTTGCCAGCTTATTTATCATTAGAAAATAGAGAAAGCCTGCTTCTTGTGTTCCAAGTAAATATATATATATATATAAATTGAATGTTATCATTATCATCCTGACTATAAGGGTAGAATCAAATCACCTGACCCTGGGAAGCAGCCATGCTTGGGGAGTCTGCCTGAGCTTGAATTTGTCTGCATCTGCCTTTCCAGTGATGCAAGGAAGTGGGTGGAGGAGGATTCAAGGTAGGATATGATGCAATAACAAACTCCCCAAATCTCACTGGCCTGAAACGAGAAAAGACGCACCATGTCCACTTTGAGTTCAGTGGCGACTCTGAACTGTTATTGTCATTATCATCCTCACCGTGACTTCAGTTGGAAAATTGGCAATGCCCACAGCAGGGGAAAACCAAGGTACTGATGGGCCTCCCGTTTGGTAACAAATATTCCAGGCTACACGTAGCACAGGCCACTGCTCAAAATTCATTAATCAGAACTGCTCACCGTCAGCCCCAAAGACAACAGAACAAAGAAGTAGAACCCTGCCCGGCGCCTGGAAGGCAGAGAGAGCCAGCCTTGGT
This sequence comes from Anoura caudifer, assembly GCA_004027475.1. Taxonomy (NCBI): domain Eukaryota; kingdom Metazoa; phylum Chordata; class Mammalia; order Chiroptera; family Phyllostomidae; genus Anoura; species Anoura caudifer. Next base: position 23,022 of record PVKU01008115.1, on the reverse strand, counting down.
GGCTGAGGGAGTGGATGGGGCAGGTACTGCCGTTCACGCTCCTGAAACTCATCCTACAGACACAGAACTGAGGACAATGTGGATTACAGATCACTGCTTACAATATCCAGGTGGATATCTCTAAAGCAGCTTTGTTAAAGAGCAAAACTCACTGCTTCATAGAAGCTGTTAATTATTAGAATGTGACATAGAAAAAGAAACCTCCCTGAGTGATCTTCAGTCCAAAATTTCCTCTCACCACAGTGTCAGGTCAAAGTTCAGTAAGATCAATTGGAAGGAAGTACAAAAAAATAGAGTCCAGGTAGTGGACCTCGGAGGCCATTCAATTTTGTGCTTTCTGATTCAGAGGAATGCATAGATTACATATATCTCAGACAGTCTTTCACCACTAAATTTACTTTCACACTAGTTTTTAATAAGATTATTGAGTAGCAGCAGTTTCAGATTATACTCTTACAAGCACCTGGGGTGAGCTGTGTTGGAAGTATGGCCCCATGTGCTGCAGTGGAGAGGCCTGCCGAGAGGCATGCCTTTACCCTCCACCCTCCACACAGACATGGTCAAAAGTTCTGCTCCCTAGGACCGATAATGTCCTATACTGCCCATAGATGGCACGGCACTGAGGAGTCCATAGTTATTACATTATAACCCAGGATATACATTATAGTAAATCTACTTACTAAATTATAAATTGTAAGTGAGACCACTATTAATCAATTCAGGAATAGAAATTTAAACTGCATTTACAAGCAGCACAACTTAAATTTAAGAATAAGAAATTGATTAAACCAGAACGTGGACAATAGTATTGTAATAACTCTGTATGGTGCAGGTGGGCGCTAGGCTTAGGGAGACCACTTTGTAAATTATATAAATGTCTAACCACTATGCTGTACACCTCAAGTTAATATAATATTGCATGTCAACTGCAATTGAAAATAAAATAATGAAACCTGGAGTTTGGATCACACGTCTCGTGTAAGCCTCTAGGCACTCTATGAGGTAGGTAAATTTTTGAGGAATCGTTTGAGAGTGACTATGTTGTCGGTTCTTTTCTCAGTCCAAATGTGTTTTTTATTTGAGAAAGAGATATTTAAAGAATCACAGTGCATTTCTTTTGATTAGCTAAAATGGCACTTTGAAGAGGGCGATTCATTCTTCCACCACTGACGTTCAGTTTTGGTGGATTCTCCCAGTTCCTTAGAATTGGGAGATAAGCTGTCATGCGTAATTCTGGCTGTGGGACGACGAGTGACTCACGTGCACAGCTGAATGCTTTTTCTCTGAGATAGGCTGAAAATTTTCCTGCTGCCTCACGGTTTTTGTCCTAGAGGGTTTATTTCAGATCACACCGGCTATTCATTAACCTTTGGTTTTGTAAGGTACCAATTGTACTGCCCTGAATCCTACCTCTCTTGCTAGTACAAAACCTGAAGAAGAATCTTGCATTTTGTAATGCTTCCAGGAAAAATTAATATTAGTTTCAAAATCATGGTGACCTGCATTTACGACCTAAAGCTAGAGAGAGGAAGGAATAAGAACAAAGGCCAAGAATGATGTTTTAAAAGCAGGTGCTGAAGTGGAGTAAAGCCGGTATCGATAAAGCTGAAGGAAAGGTCCCGAGGACCATTTCTTCGGGGTGCTAGGCAGCGACTCCCACGGCCCAGGGTGCTGTGAGCTTCGGCATTCATCGTCCCGGAGGGCCACGGGACGACGGCACAGTCCTACTGACGCCACGTTCATGCCGACTATGATCCTCCCGACCCTTAGTACATGAAGGATGCTGAGAACCCAATATTCGTTTTCCACCTTTGGTTTTTATTTTGAGAAATAAAATGTGACAGAGAATCGTAATAGCAGAGCTGCATTATTTGCAAAGTGATAAACCTCACTAATCCCTCCAGCCATCAGATAAGTGCAGCCTGAAAGGCTAAGGCATTTTGAAATGTCACCTGGTTATCTCTGATTTCTGCTGCAGCGATGGGAGTTTTACCAATGTCTGTTTTATAAGACATGAGTCATGTTTCACAGTTCGATGGACCTAAAATATAGAAGTCACTAGAAATGCTTCTTAAGTACGTGCTGTTAGTTACTGACGTTTCTTAATATATTGATTTTTTTTTTAACTTCTCAGTTAAGGTTGAATTGTACTTGTGACTTCTCATTCCTTTGCATTTTTTATTGGATGCTTTGTATTTCTATACCATCATCTTCATTGTAATAATACACTTTCTTATTCTCTATTCTCTGATGTCTAAGACTTTTTCTTATAATTTCAAACAGGAATCATAAAGACAGAAAGCCTGTTAGGCGCTTTCCACACTGATTTTTGGACTGAATTCATTATTCCACTGGTGAAGGGGAAGTTTTACATCCATTATTATCTGTTAGAAGTATTTGTGGTATGATCCTAGGGTATATATGAATGTGGGAAAAGGAGTGTAAGACATTATTCAGGTAAAAATATCTCAAAGTTACATATACATCTTTTATTTTTAAATTTAGTTTGAGGCCAAAGCCATTGCATTATGCCATTTCAAAATATTTTAAGCTTTGTGATTGATTATATACTTTTTCATAATTATGCCTTCAGATTTAAGAAATTATGCAGTGGTTCTATATCTACATCAGCTACAGAGGACCTGCTTGATAATTGCTAATTTTCAGTTTAATGAGAAATAGTGAGCCCAGTAAATGTAGGTTCTAAAATCACTTGTAGAACCAGAAACATCTACCAATTTCTAGTCTTGTATTTTAGGACCCACCTATGCTTAGGAATTATCTGTTTAAAAAGCACTAATAGGACTCGATGATATTCATATGCATTTTTCTTATGATTTTAACAAAAAATGCATGAATAAATAATTCTTTTATTTTCTATGCATTTTTCTTTTTCTCACTTTCCCCTAAGTGAATGCAATATAGAACCAAATTATTAGCATGTTCAATGAAAATTTTTTTAAAAATTAAATTTATTGCACATATTAAAAATTCTCTTATAAAGTTAAAATTTACTTATTAAATACTTTGTCACAGGAATGAATTTAAAATGAACTCACTTACATCATATTTGTACTAAACTTGATTGAAGTAATTTTAGTCAACTATGTTCTCAATATTAGAATCTTGTATTTAAATGGTGAGAACCAAAACATTATTAAGAGTAATAGTTATTAACTGCTGCATTAATAAGAAAACCTATTACTCTGCAACTCCTCTCTCCCAATTTTCATCATTGTTAATATTTATAACTTACTCTCCTATAAAATTGCAGAGTATTTTTTGAGAACAATACTAACATATTTTGAGAACTGATTAGATAAGAACAGTGAATAGAAGTCCTTCATTTTTCTCCCCTTTTTTTAATGTAATGTCACTTTATAGATCTTTGTATGCTTATACAATCATAGTACTCCAGGGGAAAATAACAGTTCAATTTATATTTTCTCACAGTTGTAATTACTTCTAGAGGTGGTATCTTTACAAACAATAAAAACTTAATATGCAAGCTATCTTTATGTTTTCTAAGAACCAATGTTTTTATTATGCTGTAAGTTAAGTATATGTCATTTTTTAATTCTTTTTCATTAATTGGTGATTCTCAGGGAAAAATAGGGTTCTGTGTAAGTAAAGAATAATTTCGGTTTTCACATTCTCTTTAGAGAAATGAATAAAATGACATACTCTTGCTTTTCAAGTTAAGTATCTTTTTAAAAGCTCAGTACTAAGTAAATGTTTAAAAGCTCGCATTGTCTTTAAATATGTGCATGACATTTACTCAATAGACACATACTGTGTACTGAGTTAGGCTCTGAGGATAGAAATATGTACGAGATAGTCTGTCCTTTCAAAAAGCTGTTCCTTGTGGGGTTCGCAGACAAATTGAATGGAGGAAAAAGTGAGAGGAAATAATTTAGTATTAGCAGCTTTTGGTACAGAATTTGCAATTTTCATCAGCTCCTGACTTCTGTGCAATATTTCATTGATTAGCCACCTTTGAAATTTCCGGTGTTTCTTATGTTGTAATGATGGGTAGCTCTATGCAGAATGAGGTGGCCATAGTGGTGGGGCAGAATGGGAGAGATCACATAGAATCTTCCCTCTTTCTTTCCTCCATCCCTTTTTCCCCTCCTGTTTTCTTTAGTATTTGCAAACATGACAGAGTGTGGTCTAAGGAAGGAGATAGAAAGTTTTAGCAAATTATAGTCCCTGACACAGATAAGATTATTTATGACCATCCCTTTTTCCTCCCTTCCTCTCCTAGGGTTTTCTGTGGGTGGAGTTCAGTCTACCATCCTGGTATGACCTAGGAATGAGAACAGAAGTGACTGTATGTCATGTCTGAGCAAAAACCTTGCGTGTTCCTGCTCGCCTTCTTGCTTTCCTGCCCTCTTCCTTGGAAAAAGCATGCTACTGGGACCTGAGGTCCCCAAATGGGAAGACCCAGGGAGCAGGCCCGAACCCACTCCACAGCCTAGATCCAAGCCATCCGAAGTCAGCCAATCTCAGGCAAGCCCAGAAGAGGCAGAGGCAATGCACAGGCCTCTGAGGAAGAATAAATGTGATAAGCCATTGAGATTTGGAGATTGTTTGTTATACAGTATAAGTGCAATATAACTTCATGAAACAGTGCCTATAGCCCCACAAATTGTGTTCAGAGATAGGGTTTTGATAAACTTGGAATCTAGAAATTCTCCCACCCTTGCCAAGTTCGTGTCTAGGTGAGTGTGAATATGTGTATGCATATATCTGTCTGTTTAACATCCTAAATTCAAGGGTCTCTGATATAGTAGGTTTGAAGCTCATTTCTAAAAAACTAAAGCAGTATGTACATGGTGATATTCATGCATTTTTTTAGAATAAGATGAAAAAGAAAATGCTCATCAAAGCCAGATCTTAGCTGGTCCCTATGAACAGAATGAATAAAGGAATGGGAGTAGGTCTCTAATAGGAAATACCTGATCTTTGGAAGCAGACAAGAAAGGGTAAGCTGTTTGTAACATTGCAGAATATCCATGACCTTCCCAGAGTTCCTCATTGAATGTTCTTCCTAGAACCCATTGTTTCTAAGTTAAAATTAGATTTTGTCCCTTCTCTTTATTTTGTTTATGTCTACTGCTCCCATACTTAATAAAGAATATAATTCCTTCCGTGCCAAGATCCTAATAAGGTATTAGTATAAATCAAATTTATACTAAAAATAATGAAATTATTATTACTCTCTCCTCTTTTACCCTGATTAAAAAATCCTCCTTGGAAAGATTGCCTTTACACTTCTTAAAAATACCACAAAATGTTGCAATATCAAAGTTTGGGAGAAAAGTTTTGGGGTGAGTAGGTGTCACTTTGACTAAATTACCTGACTTATTCGTATATGGGAGAGATGGCCATGGGGAAAGAAGGGAGAGAGGAGACCTTGACTATTCTGGTTCAATTCCAACTAAAGGAGGAGGAGGGCCAACCACAAATGCATTTTTTTTCTTCCTCTTTCTGGGCTTTCTTTTACTCTTAGGAAAATTACCTCTGGTCTGCTTCCCTGTCTAGCTACCGTTTACTCCCTGAAGTCTGAGGCCTACATGTCCCTCTTCAGAAATTTGGAGGTTTTGACTTTTTGACAATGCTGTGTGATTGATTATCTTATAAACATCTCAAAGTTGACAGGTTCAACCACAGATCAGTTTCCTTCCTCAGACTGCCCCAGCCGTAACGATCACAACTACTTGCCCAGTTTCTCACCCAAACGCCACCCTTTACTCCTGCCTTTCCCTTAATCCTCAGCGTCCAGTTCAGAAGCAGATCCTGGCTGTTTCACCTTCCAATTCACCTACTTCTCAAAAAACATCTACCTCTCTCTATATCTATCTGCCACTATCTACCTCTGCTGCTCTCCGTCTCACCGTGATGCCATCACCACGAAGTCAGAGAGATGACTCCTTTTGTGAAAATCCTTCCAAAATCCACCCCACATAAACCCAACCCTTAACAAGGTCTATGAAAACCTCCATGCCATGGCTCTACAATCACCACCATTTTTTCTCAGTTACTCAAAGTACACAACTTGGAAAAGTTGCTAGCAAGAGAATGCACTGCCACCCTCTTGGGGCCACTGATGCAGGCGCTGTAGAAATGCCAAATAGTTGCAAGTTTCAAGGAAAGAATCCCAGGAGTCTTCTTACCCTGGGCTATTACATGCTTAATTTATCATGACACTGTAGAGGCCATTATCAGGGAGGACTCTCGGCTCTGTAGTTCTCAAGGTGCTGGCTAAAGTGTATTCATTGCGAGTGTCTACTCTGAGTCCTTCATTTTCTACAGGAAATATATTGGCACAGAGCTTGGATAAAATACTAAGCAGTTATAAATTAATGATTTATTGTTTCTTCTTCCTATGCCTGAGAACCCTTATTGTTTTCCTGAATTTAGTTTGTTTTCCTACTTCCTATATTCTGTCAGTAGGACAAGGCAAGTTGGTGGCAAGTCTTTCAGGCATCTGAGGGTTCTTTTGTGAGGTTGAGAATAGTAAATCTTAAGGTTCATGGCTTTAGACATCTGCTCTTAAATGCAAATGTGAGACCCTTGTACGTTGCCTTCCTAGTCCCTCCTGACCCCATCACAGAATCAGAATTTTCAAAAATTTTCTATTCTTGCCCTGGCTGGTGTGCCTCAGCGGACTGAGCATGAACAGTGAACCAAAAGGTCGCCAGTTTGATTCCCAGTCAGGGCACATGCCTGGGTTGCAGGCCAGGTCCCCCATGGAGGCCACGTGAGAGGCAACCACACATTGATGTTTCTCTCCCTCTCTTTCTCCTTCCCTTCCCCTCTCTCTAAAAATAAATAAATAAATAAAAGAAATGAATTTTTATGCTTTTGAATGACTTCATCTAATAGGTTAATTCTTGTTTATTTTGGTTATTCACTGTCTGCCTTCCTGAATTCTAATATATGAATATGCTCAACCTTCTGTTCCTTAACTCTCACAAAGCCTAAAATAATATGGTCACTTCATCACCTGCTGATCAAACCTTTTTTGTAGCTCAGAATTAAATGTTATCACATTTCCAGTGGTCACATCACTGTCTTTATCATTTGAGAGATGTAGAAGCTTTCTACACATTTATGCACATAATTGAACTCATAGTTAAAAATTCATTCTTTCCCTGAGATCACAGTGAAATAAACAGCTTTTAAAAAACCTTTCTCATTTTTTGAGAAAAAGTTTAAAGCCATCCCAAACTCTTCTTTCCTTAAAAAAAAAAAAAAAGAAAGAAAGAAAGAAAGAAAAAAAGAAAGCAAGCTTGTGTCTTCATTCATTGTTTTAAACTTACTGCTTTTTAAATTTTTGCTTCCTCACTGTCAGCCTGTTCTCAATTTCAGTGAGAATGAAGCTTGCTTTTTTTTTTTACAGTGACCAGAGGGGAGAGGGGAGGGAATTTCAGGGGAAAAGGGAAAGGGTTTGCAAGAACAAGTACAAAGGATACATGGACAATAGCAAGGGGGGGCATGGAAATGGGAGGGAGGTGGGAAGGACTGGGGTGGTGGGCTGGGATGGGAGTAGAAGACAGAAAACTGTACTTGAACAACAATTAAAATTAAATATAAATTAAAAATAAATAAATAAATTTCTGCTCCCACCACCCAAACCTCCATGATCTCCCAACTCTGCCTTAATCTCTGTATCCAAATGCCTTGACGCTGTGCCTCTTAGAAGCTGAAACACTCAAACATAAAACATTTTGTGCTCTTCTGGTTGACAACTTACAGAAAAACGAGCTTTGATTTCCGTTTGGCTCCTGAAGAAAATCAATGAGTAAACTGGCAATTTCCTTTACATATTGACTATAGAACTGTGTTATTCAGAGCCCTTCGAACATTTAGACATATACCAGGGGTGAGCAAAAGTAAGTTTACCATTGTTTGTGTGGCGGAGACATGCAAGTTATGATTATTTCAACAGCTGTATTAATACTCAAGAGAATGTCACAGTGCAACTCTAAACCTACTTTTGCTACTCCTGTATAGATAAGCATTGAAGTGAATTAATTTAATCTTATAAGCAAATTTATAATTTTCACTTGGACAATATTTTATAAAACACTAGTTGATATGTGTCATTTTGAAAATACAACTGTTTAAAAATAAACTTCATTTTGAAAGACAATCATTAAGTCTTAGGAAGGCGGAGTGAGCATTGTTAAATATCACGTTCTTTCTATGTTAAATAACACTTTCAGGAATAAAATGTCCTGTCATCAAATTTTATTGATTTGGACATTTTAATCTCATAAATTCAAACATAGAATGTAATCCATATTAAGGTTTAAGGGAGCTATGATTGTGCATTTATAATTTAGTTGGCATGGCAACTGGATTGCATCAAATGCACTAAAATAGTGAATATAATCTTATTATATTTGTATTATTAAAATGAAAATAGTGAAGATTGTTGGAAGTTAGACAGGATTACTTAGACAGTAGAAATTTCTTCCTTAGAAGTCATTGAGAAGAAGAAAATAACATTCTACTGTTATGCTGCTAAATGGATGAAAAAAGCTACTGTGTTTTATTTCAGCATATCTTCTGAAAAAAGATGGGGTCTTTCACAAACCTCATAGTTTCTTTTAATTCTGGAGGTTCAGCATGGACTACAATGAGCTGTCTCTTTTGTTGACCTGTGATAACTTAAAAGTCAAAAGGGAAAAAACACACCCCAAAATCATATATCTAACTCAGGGTGCAGCAGTAATATTGGCATTCTTATACAATACTTGTGAAAGTGTAATTGTTATAAATTTTTCTGATGGGAAGTTTGGCAATACATATCAATGCTTACAGCTACCAGATCAGCAATCCCAGTTTTAAGAATTTACACTAGGAAAATAATACAAAACATATGTAAAACTGTACATGTATGTGTGTGCGCATGTATACATATATACATATATACACAGATGTGCATATATATTCATATATAACATTCATTACATAATGTTCACTATTCTGTATCACACAATAGAATATGAATGTACCATAATACATTCACCACTCAAAGTTACTGTACAGATTTACTTTACATACATGTTTGATAAATTTCTAAATGCATAAAAATCTATACATACAAATTCTATAGTGTATAAGGGCATTATTTATTAGTTTAAATAATTGAGAGTCATAACACAAACTGTGAATAGAAGATATCATTGGTTTGCAGAATTTTCTTCTTCCTCTACTTTTGCATTTTACAAATTTTTTGCCTTGGTTATATATTACTTAAAAATCAGTAATGAATAATAAGTACTGTTAAAAAAGATCTGACACAACTAACAATGATGTAATGCATATAACATATGTGTAAATATTTGTGCAAATATATGCATGTGTCCGTTTTGTGCACTTACCTTTGGTAAGGAAGCTCGTGACCCTGAACTCTGTGTGGTCATAGTCAGCACAGTAGTTATTCCCAAAGCCACCCTGGCTGGAGCGGCATCCATGTTGATCCAGAACGAAACCCACGATAGAATGACGATCAGGAGACTGGGAATGTACATCTGGATCAGATAGTATCCCATTTGTCGCTCCAGATGGAATCGCACTTCTATACATGTGAACTTTCCTGATAGGTTGTAAAATAAATTCAGCAATTGGTGAAAGTAGGTCTTTGCTATGGCATCAAATGTCACAATTTTGTTTTGATAATTCTGTCCTAAAATTTTTATTACAACAAAAAGGGATCCTAAATCATATATGTAAATTTGTTTCTAAAAATATTTTTCTTATTTTTCCGCTCGCATCTAGAAGCAACATGAGAATGTAGTGTTTAAGGAAATAGTATGTAGTCTTATTTCTTTACACTTGATTAGCACTTCATATTTGTTAAACTGCTCAAAGATCTATTATTTCAATTGATTCTAACAATTACCTCTGAGATTGATAGGACAAATTACTGTGACTGTTTTTTTCCTTGTTCATTGACTTTTTCTGGTACTTTCAATTATTTATTTAGAGGCAGGTATTATTTGTTCCAGAGCCTTTGCATTTCCTTTAAAGTCAGTGCTAAAGAATAAATATGAATAGTTTCTTAAATGCAATTTCTGTAAGTTATTTTATGCATTAATAACTTGGAATATTAGGAAAACATGTTATTTCCCATTAGTAATGTTGAACATAACTTAAAAGCACACTTACTAAAAAGAAACTTGAGGTACATTTATTCTATATATTCATGCTTTTGTGGCTCTTTATAGTAATTAATAGAGTCATAAATTGTGGTTCAATAAAACATTTTGTTAATATTTCTGCTTATCCCCTGGCTTTATTCCCTTCTCTATTACCATGTTACCTCTCTTTAAAATAATTATTTATCTGAACCACCTAACTCTTCATTTTAATCTCTCCTTATCCAAACTATTTTGAGAAGGGTAAGGTCAGGGAGTTAATATGCTGATCTTTCTTTATGGGACATTCTCTAACTAATTATGAGAGAAAGAATCAAAAGGCAGATCTGGGAAAAAAGTTTATTGCTGGTACATATTATGACCTGAGCCACATGGTACTGTAATGCATGGGCCGGGCTGCAGGATAAAAGGGTGGATGAGATTCCAGAGCATAAAAGTCTTAACAGTTTCATAAACTCTTAGAAAGTTGGATTCCACACTGAAGTACCTAGTAACATATATGCAAGTTACCAATTTGTCAAATACATGCAGAGTGCCTAACCATTCTTGCAGTATGTGAGAATACTTTAGATTTTATTTTTTATCTTTTATTTACTTTTCATTTTTATTGTTTTTTCCATTATCATTTAACACCCTTATACCCTCCTCCCCACGGCAATCACCACACTGTTAGATCCCTCCACTCCCTAACCTCCCCGCCCAAAAGTTGTTGTCCTGCTCTCCATCTATGAGTCTGTTTATATTTTGCTTGTTAGTTCCATTTGTTTATTAGATTCCACATGTAAGTGAAATCATGTGGTATTTGTCTTTCTCTGACTGACTTATTTCACTTAGCATAATGTTCTCCAGGTCCATCTTGAGCCAGCTATCCCACTTCTGAGAATATATCTAAAGAGACCCAAAGCACTAACTCAAAAGGACATAAGCACCCCTATGTTCATTGCAGCATTATTTACAATCACCAAAGTATGGAATTAGCCCAAGTGTCCATCATTAGATGAGTGGATAAAACAACTATGGGACCTTTATGCAATGGAATACTAGTTGGCCATAAAAAAGAAAGAAAATGCTTTCAATTTTTAAAACTCTAAAATTACAAATTTTTTAATATTTTTAAATAATGAAATAAAATACATCAAGAATAATGAAACATTTTTATGCTATAACTTAAATAATCAAGTCATCTCATGATGTAATCAGTAACAATTACTGACCATTTGGGTACTTTGAATAAATTGTTTACAGTTCCTATGATTTTCAAAGGATAAAAAGCTCTTGTGCTTTATAAAAAGTGTTTTTATGATTATCAAAGGGAAGAACTGTAACAGTAAATATGTGTGGTCCTAGAGAGAAAAATAAACAAGCTGTTCAAGTTTTGACATGGTAACCCTATTAAAACAAGATGATATGAAGCTTTTTAAAGCACCTTTGTATGTTGACTCTCTATATTATGGCATTGCAGCTATTTGTTTGGGGTTGTCTGTGATTTTAATTTGCAATTAAAAGTATCCTGGCTGAGATGGATGAAGCAAAAAAGAAAAAGGAATAAAGTTATTATAGTCAGAAATAAAGCAGGGGACATTCCTACTGACCTAAGAGAAACTGAAAGAGTTATAAGTGAATAATATGGATAATGGTATGCCAAAAAGGTTAATGAGTTAGATAAAATGGAAAAATAGATAGAATGATATATGTGATAGAAACTGACTCAGGAAAAAAAGACAATCTGAATAGACCTATAAAAAGTAAAGGAGTTGAATTAGTAATTTAAAAATTTCACACAAGGGAATCTCAAGGTCAGAAGAAGCCTGATGGATTCTATCAAACATTTAAAGAAGGATTCATAACAATCCTTTATAAACTCTTCCAGAATATAGAAAACAGGGAACACCTTCTAAATCACTGAATGAGCTCAATATTACCCTGATACTAAAACCAGGCAAAAACATCACAAGAAAAAAATACAGAGAGATCATTTCTTTTATGAATTTAAGTGCAAACAAACACCCAGCAAAAAACTAGTAAATTGAATCCAGTAACACGTGAAAAAGGACTATACAGCATAACTAACTGAAATTTATCATGAAATGCAAGCAAGCTTGGTTTAATATCCAAAGATCAACAAATGCAACATGCAATATTAAAAGAATAAAGACAAAAATTATATGATCATCTCAGTGGATGCAAAACATTTGTCAAAAATCCAACAGTGTTTCATAAGAAAAACATTCAACAACCTGGAAATAGCAGGGGATTTTCTCAACCTGATAAAGGGCATCTATGAAAAACCTACAGCTAACAACACGCTTAATGGTAAAAAATAAAACACTTTCCCACTGAGTTCGAGAAGACAGCAAGAATGTCTTCTCTTGTCACTTTCATGAAACATTGTACTGGGAGGTTCTAGCCAGGATAATGAAGCAAACAACTAAACAAAGACTTTTAGATTGAAAAAGAAGTAGTAAAACTATCTTCATAAGCAGAAGACATTATCCTACATATAGAAAATCCTTAAGAATGCACTAGTGGTTAAAACATGCCACCACAAGGATGAACCTCAAAAACATTATGCTAAGTGAAAGAAGCCAGTCACAAAGACCACATATAGTTCTATTTATATGGAACACCCAGCAAATATAAAGCTGTAGAGACAGAAAGTTGCTTAGTGGTTGCCTAGCGTTGCTAAGACTGCTGATGGAGGTCAGGTTTATTTTTTTTTCAGGTGATAAAATGCTCCAAAATTACAATGATGGTTGCACAGCTCTGCAAATATACTAAAAACCACTCAGCTGTATCCTTTAAATGAACAAATCTTATAGTATGTAAATTATATCTCAGTAAAGCTGATTTTTAAATCATCCTTCAGTTATAAGATGAATGAGATATGAGGATATAATGTTCAACATGGTGACTATAGTTGATAATACTGTATTTTATCATTGAAATTTGCCAGGAGTCTAGACCTTTGATGTTCTCACACACACAAAAAACGAAAGTGTGAGGTGATGAATATGCTAATGAACTAAACAGGGGGAATCATTTCACAGTGTGCATATGTATCAAATCACACACTGTACACTAAATCTTACATCAGTTGCCCCTCAATAAAATTGTGGGCGGAGCATTCTTGCTAACATAGATCTGAAAGAAAATTTTCCTGTTTACAGCAAAACTGTTCCTCCCCCTTCCTCCTGGAGACCAGGCTTTAATATTTTCACATGTACAGACATGTTTCCCTGTTCAAATCTAATCTTTATTATTTTACTTAATGAACATTTTTTGAGCATCCATGCACTTCAGCAACCCCAGAAATACAGAAATGAAAAGATATAATCCTTAGCTTTATAAACTTATGGTAATGAGAGAAACAGACAATATATACCAGTAAGTAAACATGTACACTGAAGACGTAATTTTCAATGAAAGTAGGAAAAGAAGGGGAATGGGTTTGGGTATTTAACATGTGCTTATAATGAGGAGTCATCTGAAGAGCTGATATTTGAGCAGCCCTAAAGTATGTGAGAGGACTAAGTTTGGGCTAATTTGGGGAAAAGGGCTTATGTATGGAAGAAAGAGAAAGCACAAAGGACCTAAAGCAGGAATGAGTACAGTGAATACGAGAAAGCAAGCCACTGTGGCCAGATTACAGAGCAGGGCAGAGAGAGACGGAAGAGGGCTTTGGAGAGATGGGCAAGAAACACCACCAAGTTTGTGGGTCTTCATTTTGGCAGCCTAAAGAAACTAATCCATGGCCTGAAACCAGCTCTAAAGACTTTTTAACATTTCTCTGTTAAACATTGCGCCTACCCTTACAGAGTTGAGCAAGGACACTGGTATTAACCCACATGCTTTTCACTTTGTGTTGAGATGTTAAACTTGAACTCTCTAGTGATTAATATCCAGCCCTCAGCCCCCGAAAAAATGTGGTAAGGGGTGAGAGAATGTCAGTGACTTTTTCACCAGAGACTGTGAATTGATTAAGGAGATAAAAAGATTTGGGACTTTGTACAGTAAAAGGTCAGATCACAGTTATGGGAAGCTCTGAGCCCAGGAGGAATCAGTTAATGTAATAAAACAATAGAGACAGCAGCTCACATAGTGGGAGGCCACGCACTGACTACACTGGAGTGATGGCTCCACTGGAGACAGTTTAATAGAATTTGTAGGGATGCGTTGGACAGTTAGAATGGATATTATGGGACTAGCCTGTGCCAGTGGAGAGAAGTAAACAAATCTCAGGAATGTACAACTGTCATATTAAATCTTTAAGTCCTTGATGTGAATAACTATATTCAACATCTATCCTCAAAAGCAAAAGGATACTGTGTCAGTGTGAATAGTAGATGCTTCAATAACAACACCTTAAAATGCAAGAAATTGTGGCCAAATGTTTAGGCAACTGATGTCTTAAAAAAGAAAAAAGCAATTTCTTTCATTTTGTTAGCAAATACCACATTTACTGCCCAAGAAGGGTTAAAAAGTACATTTTATTTCTCACATAGAAATTAAAGGAATTTTTTTGAAACACCGTTACTATGTAATTATGGGCTTTTCACACACACACACACACACACACACACACACACACACACACACAAAAATTGAATATAATTAAACACCAAGCATTTCTTTGGTCCCATCCAAACCAATTATATAATAATATGCAGTGAGTCGAAGCACCTATAAGTTTCCATTTTCTGCTCTATTACTGTGAAAAACATTGAGCTACAGTGAAAATAATTAACCTAACACTACAATTAAGTAACATCTGACTACCATAAAAACCCAAGTTGTAAGTGTAATGAAGAACACTCAAGCCCTACCTGTGTTGTAATGTTTAGTGCAGTATCGTAAATCTTTCTCCTCTTTCAACAGAAACTGGGGCAGAGTGAGTTCTTCTGCCACTTGTACAGGTGCCTCATCTTGCCATTCAAAAATGAGATCATTCATTGTGTATCCAACTAGGTAAAACATAAGTAAAATATTGATAGCATTAAAGGACATTCAAAGAAGTGAAAAACACACACACTGTCCTTGCACATTTTACATGGGATGGGAAGACCAAACACTGTCATGTTAACTCTATCAATCGAATATACCATCGCACAATGCCATCTCACAAAAGCCTTCTGAAATCTATTCATGTGGAACATTCATCAGCTAAGGTAATAAAATGTAGTAAGCTACTAATGCATGTAGACATCTTAAAGGACATGCATACGAGTATGCATTCTTTTCTTGGTATAGGCAACTGCAGGGTTAATTTGACAATTCATCTTGGTTCTACTCCATCGGATTTCCCCTCACCTTCTCTCAAATTATCCAGGACTCTTTTAACAAAAACTGAAATTGTCACTGGTTAGGAGTGACCTCAACTATAACACCTGCAGGGGTAATGTACCAGAGCTGATACCCTTCTTGATTAAATAATTAATTATTTTAGTTTATGGTATTTGCTTTTATGTTCCAAGCCCCAAAATGAACAAAATTATATTTTTAAATAGAAATGTCCGCTGTTCAGGAAAAATCGGAGTAAAAGAAAATCCATATAGAGTAGCTTGTGGGGGCAGGAGTTCTTGCACTATTAGTATGTTCAGAATAGCATTAGCTCATGCATTTTGCAATAAGTATCTTTCAGCAAATTAAATTTTATATTTCTGTTGGAAAAGAACCTAAGAAAAGCAGAATTTTAGCTTTTTCTCCCTTCTGATTGAGAACCTGTTGAATGTACACTGCAAAGCTGCTGCAGAAAGTGACCCAGAGTGGATGGAACTTGTATGGGAAGCGTTGTTACAATGCACAACCACTGTGGAGGCGGAAAGAGAGAGGAAGCAGGTCTGGCCTCTGAATCAAGTCAAGTGGTCAGGCAAAGGAAGCAGAAACTCTAGGTCCAAGAAACAACAAACAAGGGAAACTGTCCCCAGAAAATTTCCCTGTGGCTTATATTGTAAGGGAGAGGCTGTGAGAGTGATTAGAATCAGCTGGAGTGAGCACATTAGACTAAACAGAGCAATGGGTAGGAAAGGAAACTGATCACCCTTCCCCCTCCTGCCTGGGAAAGAACCTCCCCCGAAGAGCTGAATCGATTTGGCTGTGGTGGGAATGACTGACCTCAGAGACCCAACCACACTCATCTGACTCGGGTATACCTAACAGCAGCCACCCCAGTGCCAATGGGAATGGTAGTAGCAAGGGCATCAGTGATTAGAGGACCTCCTTATTAGACCGTCTGGGATTTTGCTGTCCAAGTTCATAGCAGCAGTACCATCAGTGTAACTAAGAGCTCATTATGGAGCAAGCACTGTTTTGATAGCGTTTGTCAAGTCATCCAGGCTACAGGGGGGACGTCGGAACTCTGGTTCCAGACAGATATGAAAGCTATGGGGTCTGCAAGACCAGTGGACTTAGCACAGCAAGGGCTTGGCTGGACTTGCTTATACTGAAACACATTCGTTGAACCCCTCAGTTAATGATTTGGTCTCTAATTATAGAAGGCTTTTACTTTTACTCATAAGTCCTTAAATAGCAATCTATCGATATGTCCATTATAAATACCATTTTAGCTAGAGAGAAAAACAAATGCACATTTCTCAAGGATCAAAAGATAGTAAAACAGACACCATTTCGTTTCCAGGTAAGACATGTAATTTATCCTTTCATACCTGCCATCACTAACAACAAAATAGGGGAAGTTTGGTTCCAAGTTATACAGATAAACAGAGAAATGAATTGAGACCTTGTTTTGTTTCTACATTCTAAATTTTTCTTAGGCTCTTCTGTGAAAAGAAACCAACCCCCTGAAATTCCTTCAAAGGCAAGCTTTCATTAGTCTCCAATGTAATTTATAGGTAGCATATTTAGCTTGCTGTTGAGTTAAATAGTCATCCACACAAGGTGACTTAGGTATGGGTATTTCATAATCAGGCAATGCTTCTTCATTATGGTCCATAAAATATTTAAGTTTGAAATCAGAAGAAAAATAATAAGATGACATATTTAAGGAGTAATTCTTCTATTCTGAGTATTTTACTAGATATCCAAGGAAAATAACTAAATGGGGAATTTTGCCTCGATAAACATTCAAAAGTAACTTAAAAAAAAAAAATCAATACTCGCCCTGGCTGGTGTAGCTCAGTGGATTGAGCGCGGGCCTGCAAACCAAAGAATCACAGTTCGATTCCCAGTCAGGGCACATGCCTGGATTGCAGGCCAGTTCCCAGCGGGGGATGCACGAGAGGCAACCACACATGATATTTCTCTCCCTCTCTCCTTCCCTTCCCCTCTAAAGATAAAATAAAATTTAAAAAATCAGTACTCTTCTACACAGTTCAAAGTGTTTTAGCATCCTTATACTTTTGGTTGACAGACTTTTATACAAGTCTGAGAGTCTTAAGGACAGACTGGCTGATGAGATCAGTGTTGTGAGTTGAATTGCCTTGTGCTACAAGCTTCACAACAAAAAAATACTTTATAGAGGGAGCGAAGACCTTAACACTAACTTCAGCCAGAAATCTCATATGGGTGCTGCAGTGAAACATGTAAACAAATGGCTTGATGCAACCAAATATATGTTTCTTCAACAACTATTTATGGAGCCCCCACTGTATGTAAAGCATCCTGCGCAGCTTCAGGGAACATGAGGTTATGACCAGGTAGAAAATAAGTGATATGGGAGAGGTTCAAAGAAGTGTATGCCTTCAGAAGGGGGATCTGCGGTACCCACTGAGGCCTCATTTGATTTGGACCTTGAGGAAAGGCAGCACCTGTATATAAAAAACGTGAGAGGTGAGGCCCTCAGGCAAAGGCATGGTGTAATCCATTGAAAGAAACTGCAAACTCCCAAGGTTTATAACAGGTATAGCAATAATGTCATTTGTTGAGAGCCAGTTTGCATAAAGAGCATATGGAGTAAAAACATAAATTCATGTAAGATTGTATAAAGTTTAAATTCTAGGCTGAAAGCTTGTCTTTAAAGTTCTCTGTGGGCAATGATAAACAACTGAACCTTTCGAGCAGCGGAGTGACGTGACAAAAAAATGTGCTTTAGAAACCTTATTCTAGCAGGGCCCTTTCATAGAATATCACAAGATCTAAACAGCTTTCATAATCATAAATGCATAATTTACTTTTTCCACTGTGTTGACATTTACCCAGATGGTAAAAAAAAAAACAATGGTGGGTAAAAGTTCTAGTGCTTTAGCATAATTAGAGGTCATGGTGGTTATTGTATTCTTTACTGCCATATATCACAGCAAGAACAATGCCCTTTTATTTAAGAATGTTCTTGATTCTCAATGGATAATTTTATCACATTTTGGCCATTATATAAATAATTTTTGCTATTCTGAGTGTCAAAATGGGAAGAACATAGCAAACATGTCAGTTGCATACTGTAATGTGATAATACTTTTAAGGAAAAGCACTGGTGTGACTGATTGGCAGGTTAAACAAGCTGGTTTTCCTTGAAACAACATTATTGCTTGAAAAAAATATGTTTGGCAAAACTGTGGTTATTATGATTAGGTATATGGCAGATCATTTTCTTAAAAATAAAGGAAGTGAGTTAACCTATCATGCCCAGGTTAACAACTAACACTGTTTGTCATCAATAATAGACTTTGTGGTTTCAAGCCATAATTAGAAATTTGAAAAAGTTATAATCCCGATACTGAACTATTTCTTGATGAGCGCCCTTGGTGACATTCACATATGTGATCTCTCGATATGGTACAATGATATGTCAATGTTTGGAAATTTTGAAAAACTCATTAAGCCACTATTTTCTGAATGACCAAAGCATGATGTTAAAAATCATGCATGAGTATGGATCATGCAAAAGATCCATTCAAAGTGCAAAATAAAGGCGTGGATTTTAATTTACAAGAGTATGAAGAGCTCATTGATATGCTTTCCAATTTCACACTGCAACTAATCTTTAAGCAACTACCACCTGCAGAAACTAAAGAAAAGATTTGTGTGTGTGTTTGGGGTTTTTTTGCATATTACGGGATTGCCTTGTTTTAAAGGCTGAATAGCTTTCTATAGCATGTATGCACACTTTCTTTATCCATCAGTCTGCCGATGGGCTCATGGGTTGTCTCTGCCCTGTGGCCATCGAGAACAGTGCTGCAGTCAGCACAGAAGGACTAACTAATGTTTCTTCATGACCCTGATCTCAGTTCATTCTTTCAAACGTCCAGAAGTGGCATTACTGGGTCATTTGGTAGTCCTACTTTTTTAATTTTCACAACAACAGGGATAAACCATAAGGATATTTGTTAAGTGAAATAAGCCAGTCATAGAAAGATGAATATTGTGTGACTTCACTTCTATGAGGTATCAAAGGAGCCAAATTCACAGAACTGGAGAGTGGAATGGTGGTTGCCAGGAGCTATGGAGGAGAGAAATCAGAACTACTAATTTTATTAGTAATTGGCACAACATTTTATTCAAACGAGATGAGGAAGCTCTAGAGATCTGCTGTGCAACCATGTACTTACAGTCAGTGTCACATTGCACACTAAAAATGGTTGGGGGTAGATTTCATGCTCCATGTTCTTAACACAATAAGGTTATTTTTTTTAAAAAAAGGTTTGTATCCCTGGCTGGTATGGCTCATTGAACTGAGTGCCAGCCTGAGAACCAAAGGGTTGCGGGCACAAGCCGGGTTGCAGGCCAAGTCCCCAGTTGGGGTTCGCAAGAGGCAACCACACATTGATGTTTCTCTCCCTTTCTTTCTCTCTACCTTCCCCCTCTCTAAAAAGAAATAAATAAAATCTTTAAAAAAAATTTATAAATCAGAGCAAAATAATCTAGAAGAAAATTTCTTAACCAATTTATTAAATTAGGATTCTAATTTACTGAAATATTATCTCTTATTTATATTCCTAATGGACCACTGCCAATTAAAATTTTCATCAAAATTAGAAATTAAATATGTGTTTAAGGGAAAACAAAAAATTAAATAAATTTTTTGTTTCCAGTCTAAGTCACTGACAAATAGCTATGCCACAGTCTTTGGTTATCTCTCATGTCGTTAGAGTAGGCTTCTCTGATGATCTAATAAAATATTTGTCCTCCAATCAGTCTACAAGCCACCCTTTCCTTTTAATTTTTCCCACAGAACTTATCTATGCCTGATATAGTGTAAATTGATCAAGTTTTAGTTTTGTTTATTGTCTACATAGTTTCCTAGAATTTAAACTTTGTAAAAACAGAGACCATTCTGTGTAAGTCTCTGGCATGTTTTCCAATAACTAAAATGGTATGTGGCTTGTAGCAGGGGCTTGAATACTTGAATTACAAACACAGAAGGGGAAAAGAGGGAGAGTGTGTGTGTGTGTGTGTGTGTGTGTGTGTGTGTATAAAGAGTTTATTTTAGGGGACACTGAGATGCTAGCAGGAGGTGCAGGTGTTGATGCTAACAAGTCTGAACACTGACTTATATATTGAAGCTTGTTGAAATCATGGACCTATATATTTCAAATGAGATCAGGGTTGAAGATATATGTTTGAAAGTCATCTACCTACAGATTATTTTAGAATTACAGATTATCTGAGATTATTAAGAGCAATAATACATAAAGAAAGAAAACAGTTATAGGAAGAATCCTACAGAATACCTTGGAAAAATAAAGGTAATTGACAGAAAAGTAATAAACAAAATAGGAAATTTAAGAAGGCACATTTCCACTAAATAAAAGTGAGAATTTTCTAAAAGAATTGTGTGACAATGGAATGGATAAGATGTTTCCCTCAAGCAGAAGCTGGGAAGTCATTTGCCAAGAATGTTATAAAAAACACGCAGTCGTTGTACTATTTAAAATAGATGAAACCCAAAGCCTTGTCCAAGACTTCTGATTTTCCAATATAATAGAATATAGGTTACAAATCTGTCCAATTAAAGTGCATTAGAAAAAAGAATAAGAAACATTTGGTACTGTTACAAAAACAGAAAGACTAATCAAAGGAATCAACATCAAGTTTAGAAAGAGATCTAAGTATGTGTAAACATTTTTTAAAAACTGTGCTAATTGCAAGTACCACCATTAGGGTGGGAGAACATAAAACGGACCACAGTAGTATGGATGTCTGCAGGGCTGAAAAATAAAATGTAGATGTAATTTTGAGAGATGAACAAAGGCATCTGGAGCTTGAACTTCCTAAATGGTATCTTAGGAGCTACTCTACAGTGGGGAAGGCCAGAATGCTACCCACTGTTCAGCATTTGGTGGTGACATTCATACCACAAGCAGACATGACAACATGGCTGTGATAGCCTTATAGACTTTGCTTCAAGATGCCCACGGATCCAGACACTGTTTCATATCGCTATATGGCAGAGGGTTTCCTGTGGAATTTATAATATGGAACTTGTCAGCCTTGGTGTATGGGGAGCTTGAAATAGATTTATTTAGAATCTTTAAAAAAAATGTACAATTTCTTACATGCAAGCATCTTAGAAAAACACACTCCTGATATGCATATTTAAATAATTAATCATAATTTGAAGCAGAAAAATGGGTTAAATAGGTATGCAATTAATATACTGTAGAAGTTTGCAATCAAAAGGAAAGAATTGTCATTTTTTTCCTTGGGATCTTTCTGGCCCTCTGGAAAAAAAGCATGCAAACTCCCAATCGCTCACTTCTCCCTCATGTCATTAGATAAGAAAATAGTTTTTTTAAAACTCTAATTAAACATACAATATGGGAGGGGCACTTGTCTATAAGATATCAGAAGATAGAACTTTATAGTCATTTTAAAAATTCATACATGTTATTAGAGAATTGCAAATTAAAACAAGATACCACTGTAAACCTATTGGTAATGGCCAAAATCCAGAACACTGACAACACCACATACTGACAAGAACCTGGAGCAAAAGAACTCTTTCATTGCTGGTGTGAATACAAAAATGTTACAGTCACTTTGGAAAACAGTTTGGCAGTGTCTTACAAAAGTAAATGTTCACTTACCTTAAGATTCAGTATTCTTTAGTATTAACCCAAATGCACTGAAAACACATCCACACAAAAACCTGTACACAGATATTGTAGCAGTTTTATGCATAATTGCCAAAATTTGTCCCAGATGTCCTTCAGCAGGTGAATGAATAAACTGTGGCCCATCCAGACAATGAAATATTGTTCAGTGTTGAAAAGAAATGAGCTAGCAAGCCATGTAAGGACATGGGGAAAACTTACGTGCATATCACTAAGTGAAAGAGCCAATCTGAAAAGGCTACATACTGACCGCGACGACATGAAGTTAGAAAAAGAAAAGCAAAGCTGTGGAGTCAGTAAAAAAATCTGAGGTTATCAGGGGCTTGGGGAGGAGGGAAGAAAAATAGGCAGAACACAAAGGATATTTAGGACAGTGAAACTATTTTGTAGTATACTAAACTGGGATATGTGTTATATATTTGTCAAAACTCAGAGAATGTACACCACCGAGAGTGAACCATAATGTAGGTGCATGGATTTTAATAGAGCATGTGGGGTACCGATGCTGAGAGAGGCTGTGCATGTGTGTGCGGGCAGGGCTATGAAGGGCAAAACTGTGTACCTTTTGATCAATTTTGCTATGAAACTAAAACTGCTGTAAAAAATAATGTCTATTTAACAAAACAAATCTCATCAGTAAAGATATGCAAATATTACAAACAAGGAAAAATCGTATTATTGCAATAGGGCCCAGGAATTAATTTTTCTAATCCATTAATTTAACAAATAATTACTGAGTGCCTGCTCCATATAAGCACACATGTAAGGTGCTGAAACCACAAAATGACCTGGCCCCAGTCAAGATGCTCGGAGAGCAGTGGAAGCTGACAGCACAGCAGATAAAC
>PVKU01008114.1:0-77651 GCA_004027475.1 Anoura caudifer | reverse complement strand
CCCGTCCGAACCTCCGCTTTTTCCTGCCGCGACTCCGCCCCTCTTACCGGTCTGGATGAATCGTTGTTGGACTTCCAAACAGTTTGATTTTCTGAGATCTGGTTGTTTTCTTGTTTCTAAATCTTTGTTGTCCTTAATTTGGTTGTGAGAAGAGACACAGTGCGTCTGCCTATGCCTCCATCTTGGCCGGAAGCCCCTCATTTGTTTCTGATATTCCACTGTTGATGTACAAATAAATGCATTCAATAAAAGGAAAGACAGGCAAAGCTAATCAATAAGATTAAATATTAGAACATTGGTTTCCTTTGGTGATGGAGAAGGGAGGAAATTAACAATAAAGAAGCATGAAGTGAGTAGAGTGATGGACCTGTTCTATGTCTTAATAAGGTATTCAGTGCATGGATTATGGATTTGTTAAACTCATTAAAATATAAACTTAAGATCTGTGGTTTTTGCTTTTTGTAATTATAAGTCAATAATATTAAGTCAATATAAAATTCTAAGAGTAATATATACAAAAATAGAAAGATTTTTAAATAATATATATTTCAGCACATAGATGCTTGGGATCATCTATATTCAAAGATGTAATGAAGTAATCAGATGCATGAATCTAATATTAATAAAATTGGATTTTCAATTTTAAATAGAATATTGTCAGAACATTTAAGCTTACATCACATTTTGAAGATATTATGAATATACATTATATACATACATATATTCACTTAGAATGGGAGAACTATGAATGCAGACAGTATAATGTGCTATATTAGGTTCACCAGTATCATGAGTAGTGCTGTTTTTGATGGAATGACAAAATACTCTTGGAAGAGTTCTATTTTTTTCCCCCAATCTTTTGTTAATTTACACAGAAGTGTTAATTCTTGAAAATTCAGTGAATAAACTATACAAAAATTATTTTGTGTTTATTTATGAAACAAAATTGAGTTTAGAGTTCAGATTATTATATATTGGGTTTTTAAACTATAAGGATGTCCAAACCTTAAAAAACAATGTGAGTAAAAGACACTTCACTGTGCAGGAATCTCCTCTCCCAGCAAGATGTTTTACATCCCTGGCCCTTGTCTACCAGACTTATGCAGGAGTGTGCCCAAACAGTGTGGCAACTTGAAACCCTACATATATCTAAATCTCCTCAAGAGGAAGGACTCTGGCTGAATTGAGAGCTCTGCTCTAGATAACATAGCAAACTTTAAGATCTTTCTCAAGTGCTCCCTCTTCTGCTAAGCCTTCTTTAACTTTTTTTCCAGGCTCATCAACATGTCGTTCCTCTGTCCTCCTAGAATCCCAAGGACATTTGTACCTTAGTGGTTATCTTTTTATTTTTGATAACTTAGTATACTTGTCTATATCTCTCCTGAAATTATATGGTTCTTGATGCTGTTTTTACCTCGAACACCCAGCAGAATTCAGGCACATGTTTCACACTGACTACACGTTTGCTGAGAGCAAGCACGACTGGATTAATGAAGTAGGGGGTGCAAACATCAAATTTGTTGAGTTCACATGATCTAAGCAATGGATGACTGAATTTATATTTTAAAAATGTGATTATTTATTATACACATACTATTACATGGTATGATTGGGATTTACTAGGATTAGAACAAACTTAAATTGAGAAACAAATAATTCTTTCAATAAGATCTTTTTAAGAAAACACTTTACTGGCATGAGAAGTTAAATAGATAGGTATAGTTTACATGAAGACCTCCTTGTTTCCTTTAACCAAAATTAAGATATGATAGGTGCTATATCAGTTTTAACCCCAATGTACCTCACTACTGTATAATAAACAAAGAGAGAAAGAGAGAGAGAGAGAGAAAGGAAAGGGGTGGATTACATAATAAAATATATATTTAGTTAAACAGACAAACTGATTCCTGAGATGCTGCTCTTCCTGACTATGTAACCTATTATACCCTTAAGGGCAGCTGTGTTACCTCTCCACTGGAAGGCTTACTGGGTTCTTACCTGATGTTATCTGTGAACAATCTCAACAGGGCCTTCATTCTTAGCTACTAGGAACATGGATAGGGGACCTTTCTAGTCATAAAGTGTGCTCCAAAATTGTGATTAGATAGACTTGTCTCATTCCCAATCCCTCTCAGCTGTTAAGAACACTGAATAACTTTTCAGATTTCTCACCTCTATGGAAACAAAGAGGTACAGTGTAAGTATCCACCAAGTCCCAGGCTAGCTACAGTGCTTTTGCTCTGCAAATATGAGAGTTGGGCTCCTTGTGTTTACTTTTCTCATAAACCAAAGAGGGTTAATAGAATTAAGATTTCCAGAAAGACCAAGCTTGGAATGGAAAAAGGCCAGAGTTATACTTCTAAAAAGTCCTTTTTGAAGATCTAGTTTTCCTTATAAGGGAAAGCACAGAATTAAGATTTGACTGGGGACAACCAAAAGCAAAGGCCAGATTTTTACAATCTGTTTTATCCTTTTGTGGGGGTTGGTAGGAAATTCCTGAGTATACTCCTGATGAATCTTGCCTGGGTGATTTCAGGGATAAGTTTAGTGGACACTTTGGGACTTCTTTGTATCTGGCCTGAAAGCTAGGGTATTCTAATTCATTATATTTAGGGCATTTTACTGAGAACGAACCTTTAATTGTCTTTTGACAGATTAGTTTTAAGGCCAAATGGGCATACTTCAATATATACATTAATATGTCCTATAAAAGTCTTTTAAAGAGTGTAAGTAGTCTTTGTTCAGGTATTTCATTTCTCTGTGCAGTTTTTCTTCACCTATAAACATTTGTAAACATTTTTAGAAGATAAATTCGATAGTGTCTGAAAAGTATATTATTTGTTAATGAATACATATGTACAGTAAGTCCTCAATGTCATTGACAGGTTCTGTGACTTTAAGCAGAAGGAAGTATAACAAAACCAATTTTGCCATAGGTGAATTGATATAAGCAAGAGTTAAGTTCCTAGGTATGTAATAAAAGGATCTTGAACCAAACTACATTATTTGGTTGCCTGCTGTGTTCAGAATTTATATTATGAATACATATGTTCAAAAATTAGACAGATAGATAGATAATGAATTTCCCTGAGAGAGCCCAATCCTGATGGGATCTCAGGAGATCTATTTGGCAGCAGGGCAGTCCTGGGATGCTAAACACCTAGTGCCACCCCCTCCCCCCACCACCCCAACCCCAGTACCAGAGGCCCCTGGTCCCAGAGTCCTCCACAGGAGTCTGACTTGTGCCACCTGTCTAGCAAACCCCAATGCCTCATCCCAGGTGCCCCAACTCATAGTGTGGAGGCACCTCACTCCTGGAGCCCGGTGAAGTGTGAAGACTCGCTGTGGCTCAAAGGCTGTGCAGACCTCCATAAGCCAAAGTGAGGGAGTGAACTGCATAATCTCAGAATCCAATCTAGAGCTCTCCAGGAGGCCAAGGGCAGCAACACGGTCTTCTAGTGAGGAACTGGGGGCTCAACCCCATGTCTGCCAAGATCCAAGACTGAGCCAACCTCAACTCATTTACTTGGGGCCAGTTGTTTCCCCTGGCACCTGTGAGGTGTCTAGAATTCATCCCAGGGGATCGTAGCTGCCTGTCCCTGGAGTTTCCACCCTGAAGAACAGTCTCAGGCCCATCCCAACTGCCACCAACATGCAGTGGAGGAGATAGCCCCTTCACCCAAGCCCCTTTATCGGGAAACTTCTCTTTTGAACACAGTGAGGAATGGCAGAGCTGGGGCTAAGGCCTGGGCTGGGTGGGTAGAGTGTGGGACTTCCCCAGGAGGCTGCAGGGTGTGCTATGCGGGCCCACCCTAATAATATCTTTGTTACATAATTATTAGTAATAACATTTTTAGGAGAAATAAAAAATGATCCTATAAAATTAGATAAGACCAAGCATTGTAAATGTACAGTTATAGGTTGGAAACAAGAAAACAAAAGATATTGAAAAGTAAGATTATAAAGGATGAACCAGGGCACTTCCCAGTCACATGGCAAAAATAAGCTAAGACAGATTAGCTCTCCCTTTACATTACACTGCACATAGTCAAGCTTAAAAGACATAATGATACAGGGGTATCTGGCCAGACCCAGGGGCAGAGGAGGGGCCAAGTGCAGGGAGGGGGTCATAGGAAACCAGAGATGCGGGGGTGGAGTCACAATAGCGTGATGGATTTCCCTACCCCCGGGCTGAGACATCACCAAAGGGACGCCTTGCGCAAAGTCTGCCAGGCTGACAAGCATGATGGTCAAGGAAAAAGCCCTCCTAGAGAGGGAGATGCAGACCCTCCAGTCTAGCCTGGGAAAAAACGATCAGGTTGACTGGAGAAGCAGGACCTTTCCAGAAAGCCTGGAATTTTGGGCCAGGAGATTTAAACGGAGGGTAAGGAGTTACATGGCTCTTCTTCTCTTAGCTGGCCGGACTGGTGGAGGGGGTGGAGCACTGATGGACCAATGGGCACTGAGCCACATGACCAGATAGCAGTCCCCTCTCCCCCAAGGGGGAAGTTCCTGGCTTGGGCGACTGGTGCCCTGCAATTAAGAGGGACAGGTCTCAGTCCTTGGGCCGGCAGGTAGGCAGCACAAGAAGGGACTTGTGCAGAAAATAGGACTTGGGTCACATGCAGGCTCCAAAGGAGAGTGAGACCCGGCAGTGATGGAGAAAGAAGCAGTGTCTTGGAGGATGACTCCGTGGCTGCCTGCCGGTCGGTATTTTTCGGTGGGAGAAGGAACTCTGGGTATAGCCTTGGACTGGTCGGGCAAAGGGGGGCAGGGTTGTTTCTCTCTGGGTGTTCTGGAGGGGAGGGTCTCTGAGGCAGAAGCCTGCTATTCTTTCAAAATTGTGTAGCTTTTGAATAAACAACCCCTTTTCTTTTACACCAAACCTCTGCCCCCAGAGTTTGCCTATGGGCACCAGGCAGTAGAATCCCATTTCTCTTTGGTAGCAATAGTGGACAATTCCTAGGAGTCAGAAATAATAATTTAAAAAAACTCAAAGCCATAGCTCCCACAGTGAAAGTTCATACTGTGACAAACCAAGGGAGGCCCATGATCTGCATAAATGATAAAGGCCATGGACTAGGGATTTAACACTAACAAATGTGGTCCTTTCCTACAAGCGTTGGGGAATTGAAACTAGAATCCTGATGTAAAGCTGGAACCATAAAGGGCTTTACACTCTTAAAAAGTACCTAAAAAAATCTTAGTGGAATAGAGAATTAAGGGTTTGCAACTGAGGATAAAGGGAAAATAATCTTGTATAAGTAATGGAAACTCCAATAATCATCCACGAATGGAACCCAGATTTACACTGCTTGCATTGTAGGGCAGTTTCAAACTGAGAAGTCATGCTTTCCTGGATCAAACTCTCACTATTCATAGAATTAAATACAAAATGGGGTCATCTTCACAATCCAAATGTTCATGGCCATTCAGTAAAAACACAAACAAAAATTAGCATCTCAAAGAACTTAAAAAATGTAATAGTTTGAAAAGGTTTGTAAACAATTCAAGAGAGAAAGATAGGATGGAAATTACAAACAAGTAATAAGATATCTTTATCTCTGCATATAACTATATTTCTTTCTTTCTTTCTTTCTTTCTTTCTTTCTTTCTTTCTTTCTCTTTCTCTCTTTCTCTCTCTCTCTTTCTTTCTTCCTTTCCCTTTTCCTTTTTCCCTTCCCTTCCCTTCCCTTCCCTTCCCTTCCCTTCCCTTCCCTTCCAGATTTGAAAAAGAACAACATATTACTTCTAGAATAACTTGTTTTAAAAAAGATTTTGCTTATTTATTTTGGGAGAGAGGGGAAAGGAGAGAGAGAAACATCAATGAGTGGTTGCCTCCCATGCACCCCAGCTAGGGACTTGGCCCAACCATGTGCCATGACTGGGAATCAAACCAGTGATCCTTTGGTTCACAGGCTTGTGCTCAATCCTCTGAGTCACACCAACCAGGGTATAGGAATGGTTCTTGAATTTAATGTCAAAAACATCCTAAAAAATTACATTGTATCTCACACAACTTAAGAATTAAGTTGAACTGAAGAATTCAGAGAACTGAATTACAAGAATTAAGAGAACTGAAAATAGGTTTGAGAATGTATAGGAGAAATAGAAAAGATAGAGATATGGAGGGTACAAATAGATTGAGAAGATTTAATGGCAGAAAGAACATTTTTGAATAAATGCCTGAGAATTTTCCAGAATCAAAAGAAGTCATCAAATTAAAGTACACTGAATCTCAGGCAAGGTTTCAAGATTTTATTTCTATGTATAAAAATATACATAATATAAAATATTCTATATGTATATGAATAATAGGGGAATCTTAAACTGAACAGAGAGATTACCTACAAAACAACAATTATACTTAGTGTAGATCACTCATAAGCAGCAATAGAAGCCAAGGGAAAATGGAATATCTCCAAATCTTTAAAATTCTATGCACAGCTGAACTTCTACCTAAGAACAATGTATGAAAAAGGACAGTTTCAGACAGTCCAAGAGATTTGACTACTAATTGGCTCACACTAAAACTAATAAAAATCTGATTCAGGATAAATAGAATCCAGAAAAAGGAGCAAGATACGAGAAGCATGTAAGTCAATATAAAGTTAAAAAAAATAAACCCTGGATAGTGTGACTGAGTGGATCAAGTGCCT
Organism: Anoura caudifer; assembly: GCA_004027475.1. NCBI lineage: Eukaryota > Metazoa > Chordata > Mammalia > Chiroptera > Phyllostomidae > Anoura > Anoura caudifer. Next base: position 70,992 of record PVKU01008114.1, on the reverse strand, counting down.
GCCTGACAACCAAAGGGTCACCAGTTCAATTCCCAGTCAAGGCACATGCCTGGACTGTTGGTCTGGTCTCCAGTTGGGGGTGTGAGAGAGGCAACTGCACATCAATGTTTCTCTCCTTCTCTTTCTCCCTCCCTTTCCCTCTATCTAAAAATAAATTTAAAAAAATAAAAATGATAAAAATAATGTTAGTGATGAGTAACTTTGAAGAATATTAAAAGACGTTGAAATGAATGTAATAAGGTGTTTAGTGTTAAAGTTCTGAGGTTATTTAATTATTTAAGAGGAGTTCAGAAATAAAGGTTACTCTTAGATATTGTTAAATGAAGAATGTTTGTTAAGATCTACGCCTAAACATTGTGAAGAAAAGACTAAAAACAGTTTTTAAATAAGAGCAAAACAAATGCATACAGAAAATATAATCCCAACAATAGAAGGTAGAAAATGAGACAAAATCAAGCAAAGTTTGGTAAATTAAAAACAAAATACGTTATTATAACTGAATGCATAATAGTAGTAATTATAATAAAAATTAAGTAGATTCAACTTACTCTTCATAAGATATTTTCCCATTGAAATCCTTTCTGAAACCCCTGGACAGAGATTGCACAAGAGCCCTATTTGAAAAACATCATACCAGTTATCCAGGTGAAGGCTTTTACCCTTCAAAGTCTAGTGAAAAAGAATTATTAGCTAATTTAAGTTGATGATATCTCTTTTAAAACTATCTCTAAGTAAGATTGGGTTTTCCAAACCAAAATTTGTGTCTACTATTTTTTGTAGAACCATAAGTAATTGATCTTTTCATCTGTTACAGAAGAAATATTGGAAGTAGACAAAAATCTGTACTAACTGTAAAGATTTGGGGGCACACATGAGGCAAGAAGTGCCTGTTACATAATGGGGCTGCATTCGGACTGTGCGTGTGTGTGTTCAACTACTTCTAATATAACATTATCAGAATAATCAGTAGAATGAATTTACATGTTCTATTCCTATCATACACATTTACTTTTTCTTTTGTAAGATATTCGAATTTAAAATTTGAATTTAGAATTTTACAGGTTCAGGAATATCTCAGATTTTTTTCTTATTCAGGAAATTTCAAAGTAGGTTGGTCTCATTTTTCTTTTAAATATTTTCTTCCTTCATTGAATATTGAGATCTGTTCTCTTAACAAACTTAGTTACAAGCTTACTTCTTTTCTAATAGTACAACCTTAAACCAAGGTCAAATTACTGTAGGTTATTTAAACTATTATGCAAATGCAACCTTCTTTTTCATTTGAAAAATTTTTCTTTCTCCCTCTGGGAACTAATGTGACATCCTTAGATACAGACCCCATCGAGCTCTGGAGAATTAGGACTTGATCTGTAGCCCTTTTCAGCTTTCCTGACAATTTTTCTCTTTTACTTTGAACTGAGATTTATAAATGTCTAAGGGAATTTTGCATGAAGTTTATTTTAACCTCCAGAACTAGTCTTATTTATACTATTATGCATACTTTGCTTCTTATATAATGCAAAGAATGAGGCTTAGGTTGAGAAAACGTTATATTATTCAATCTTCTATTTTGCTGCCATAAGCATTTTCTCTGTGGTCACGCACATGTGGCTGCGTGTTCACAGTGATATGCAGGTGGGGACGGATGTTCACTGGACATGGGCTGTTTGCCCTTCTGTAGCCTGCACATGTCCTAAACAACTTCGTGTAACAATTTCAAATCCATGAGTTAGTTCTAATTTTTCACATATTCTAGAGGAGCAGAAGGAGTATTTACTGAAGTCACAATATTTATGTCTTCCACACTCTAATCTAAAAGGTATGATGTTGATTTCATTTATGGGATATTTTGAAGGAAAATATTTTTCTTTTACTACTGTAATAGTCTCTTCGCTGGTGCTTGACTTTAAAGACTAGAGAGTTTATTTTTATAAAGCATTGGCAGTTAAGTACACTTTTAAATTTCTGTATTCTCTTCTTTTTTTTATATTTAGCTTTATACATATTTTTCATTTTGATACAGTTTTACCTGTAATGTCTTACTATAAAATCTTAGATGCAGCCATTTAAAATAGTATTTTAAATAGTTACTGCAATGTTTTATTTTAGAGAACATAAATTAGAATTCATTTGAGATATATATGTATATTTATATGTATAATCTTTTCTTCCTCTTAAAACTATGAGTAAGTGCTCTAAGTTGATGAGATCCTGGTATCTATTGGGCGATATATTCCAGGGCCCAGGGTTAGTTTATTGAAAGACAGTTGGAGTGGAGGGTATCATCCCTTTTCTCTGGCTTTATTAGATCTAGTTGTACTCCGTGAGGCAAGTGCTTCTTCCTCAATGATCTGCGTGCAAACCTCTCTATCTGGGTCCCCAGTGGACATTCACCATTCTCCGGAATCTCTTCCAGAAACTGAACGTGTTTATCAGGTCATACTTGTTCTATTCTCTTCAGTTCAAGAAGTGAGAGTGCATTCACCAAGGAGGTGCATTTACCAGTTTAGCTCCTTGTGGGAGCTTTGTGTTTTGGCAGCAATTGTCCCACAGTTAAGAAAATAAACACTTTTGTCTTTATTTGATTTAATCAATAAACTTTTACTGAGGACCTACTAGGGGCTAAGTGATAAACATAGAGTGTTGAATGAGACAGATTTTCTGAAACAGATTAAAAATAAAAAATATCAAGAAAGTGTACTATAGTGAAAATAAAAGAAACATGTGAATGAGAGTGGTTGGGGAGTTTTTTAATAGCATAGTTTGGGAAGCCCTCTTTGAGAGGTGACATTGAAGTTGCATGCTGCTTAAGAGGCTGCTTAGTGCAGGGAAACAACTAAATATGGGGAAACACATAAGGGATGATCTAGAGGAGAATGGCCCGGGTGAAGAACACAGACTCTTTCAAAGGTGATGAGCTTACTACAATGGAAGGTAAGAAAGAAGGTAAGAGTGACTGGTGAAAGGTCAGCTGAAGGAAAGAGATAAAGGACAGACCCTAAAATAAATGGTGATGCCACTGAGGACTCTTCTTTTTGTCCCCTTTTAGGACTTCATCTTAACTCATTTCCTGTTAACACTTCTTACCACTCTTTCTTTTGAGCCTAAATTTCTTCACATAATATTCTAGAAATCGCTGATCTGATTATTTTTTTCAGAATGTAACCCTTTACATGAAGTCAGAAGGAGTAATATTTTACTTTCTTGAAAGATCCAAACTAGGATGTATTCATACATATTTTTGAAGTCTGTACTTCATTTGTATCCCTGAATCCAAAATTATCTCTGATATTTGAATGAAAAATAGTCTGTTTTAAATTAATTATACAAGGAAGCTTTAAAAGAGTTATTAAAGAAAAACTAAGGGTTATTTTACAACACCAGTGCTCTTCCTTATATTTTCTATTTTGGGGCTAATATATTTATATTTTAATATTTGGGGCTTTCTTTCTTCATTTTTTGTTTCTGTCTTTTGGCTTCAGTTTCTCTGAGGTTTACTTTGGTTCCAACAACAGTCAGTCTTCTCAGTAGTCAGTCCATTATACAATTGAAGCAACTGACCCTTAACATACTCAAATGGTTCTTTGTCCAGCTATTTCCCGGGAGGAAATTAATCCTTGGGTGTGGAGGTGGGATTCTTGAGCTAAATGCATGTTTGACCAGCTAGGTACCTAAACAGAAAGTTGTTCCACTACTGAAAATTGTCTGAGTGGAATGCCTAACCACTCATGGTGGTCTTAAAAGAAAGTAAGAGACATCTGTCAGGATCCTCTAAGCAGTTTAGCTTTCTAATCAGACTATCTGAATTCCTGAGTGAAAGATTTAAAAAAACCATGCCTATTCATAGGGCACTCACTCAACAGTAATAAAGCAGATGTTTAAACAAAGTATATTAGCCATGTCTGTCATTCTGTCATTTAGTGAAGAGGTGGAGGTGCAGTGGAGAGCAGAAGAGAAACAGATGAGGGAGAGGAAGCTCAGAACAGACCTTCAGACCTGAGTGTGTGAGTAATTGATGTGCTTATACAGAAGCAATGGCTTAAAATAACAATGTGGCAGCCTAAAACACTGTTGCAAATCTGAAACAGTAGCTGCAACTTACTGATTTTGAAATATGTCCAGAGAGAAAGATGGGGTCATTGCTAAGTGAACCACAGCTGAGAGAGGGAACGTATTTTGTACTCCTTATCTTTCATATGCATTCTTTCGGTAAGGGCATTTGGCCCAGGTGTATGTGTGTTTTTGCGGTGCATATCTAGAGAATAATTTTCCTAAGGAGCTATTTTTGTTTGTTTGTTTGTTTGGCTGTGATATAATGGAAATGATGTGTTTGGTGTTTGGAACTGGGTGAATCGTTTAGTCTTGGTGAGGTCTGATTTTCTTATCCATAAAATGGTAACAGTAATTCATACTCTGAAGAGCTGTTATAAGAACTGGAAGTTAGGATGGTGGAGTAGGTAAATTTGATACCCACATCATCCCACAACCACATCAAAATTACAACTAAACTACAGTAAAACTATCTTTCAGAACTGCCTGAAATCTAGCTGAAGAGAAGTCCTAGAAGGAAAAAAGAGAAGAAGCCACATCGAGGCTGGTTGGAGGGGCAGAAACATGAAATGGGCTGGTCTCAAACCCATGTGTGGCAGCTAAGGATTGAGAAGGATATCCTTATCCTTCAGCGGTGCAGGTCCTACCTGAGGAGCAAAAGGTCCAGCTCCATACCAGCCCTGCCACCCCACAGCCCAGAGTTTCAGAGCCAAGTAAAGAAGTCCCCATAACTTCTGGCTGCAAAAACCAGAAGGGAATGTAGCTGAGTAAGAAGGAGGGCTTTTGTAATCCCAGACATTCCTCTTAAATGGCCTGCACAGACTTCGACTTATCATCTCTGAGCTCCAGCACTGGGGCAGCAGCTCAAGGCTCTAGGGATATATGGAGAAGAACCAAATTGTCTGAAACCAGGGCAAGGGCTGGAGGGGAGCTTTCTCCCACACAGAAGTGCTGGCAGAAGCCATTGTTCCTTTGCTGAGCCCTTCCCCCAACAGACAGAGGTGAGTGCCATATCTGAGTCTCCATCAACCTGGCTAATGCTATAGCTCTGCCTTGTTGATTCTCTGAGACACTTTCCCACCCAACTTTTAGTCCCCAAAAAAGCCATTTCCAGTGACTTTTTCATACCAACAGCTTCTCTTGGCTCATGCTTTGGAGTATTCTAAAATCTTTTCAATAAGCAGTATTTGGCCTCAGTGTGCCCTGTGCTTCTTGCTAGGTGGCTCAAGTGTGGCACTAGTGGAGCCAGCCATGGTATGCAGCTTGGCCTCTCCTGGATCACTCCATGCCCAGCATGAGTAGCAGCCATCTGAAGATCCTGCTGGGTGGCCCCAAACAGAACATAGGCAGTGGCTGACTTTGGCCTGCACCTCCCAGGAGGCCTCAAGCCAGTGCAGCTGGTGGACAGCTTCAGCCCATGCTGAAGCACCACCTAACCACCTCCACAAGTGACATTCAAGGATCAGACTCATTGGGCACCAGAGCCCAGCTGAAGTGAGTCCTGTTCTGTTAAGTGGGCCCCTGTACAGCAGATCCTCCAAAGTGGTGGTTCTGGCCACTTATCACAGCTGATTGGCCTTGGGGTAAATGGCCTCCATTGACATGCCAACAGAAGTTAAGGCTCAACTACACAAGAGGGTACACTAAGCCCACACCTGGAGTACAAATTAAACTCCCAGCTCAGGTGACTGGAAGGTTATGCCACTAGACCCTATAGGACATTATTACATAAATCCACTCCACCAAGACCAGGAGGCATAGCAGTCCTACCCAATACATATAAACAAATACAGGGAGGCAGACATAATGAGACAAGAAACATGTTCCAAATAAAAGAACAGAACCAAATTTCAGAAAAAGAACTGAACAAAATTGAAACAACTAATCCACTAGAGGCAGAGTTGCAAATATTGTTTGTAAAGATGTTCTCAGTGAAAACTTCAACAAGGTGAAAATGGAACACAAAAAGGAGCCAGTCAGAAATGAAGAATACAGGACTTCTGGCCAAGATGGAGGTATTAGTAGATACACTTTGCTTCCTCACACAACCAAAAGTAGGACAACACATTTAAAAATAAAAAAAGCCAGAACTGACAAGAAATTGAACTATATGGAAGTCCAAAACTGACAAGAAATTGAACTATATGGAAGTCCAACAAGCAAGGAGTTAAAGAAGAAACATTCATCCAAGCAGGTAGGAGGGGCAGAGACAGTAACCTGGCAGAGATGACTCATTGCAAGGTGGCAGCTGGCAGACTGGATGGTCCCACATTTGTGTGCAGATAAACCGGGAGGAACAACTGGGGAGTGAGACAGACCACTCAACCCAGGGATCCACTATGGTGAAATAAAGCCTTGAAACCTGTGACTGAAAAAATCTGTGGGGGTTACAGCAGCAGGAGAAACTCCCAGCCTCACAGGAGAGTTCCTTGGAATGTACACAAACCAACCCACCTGGGAATCAGCACAAGAAGGACCCAATTTTCTTGTGGTTAGAAGCAGAAATGACTGAAACCAGCAGAGAGCTGAACAAATGGCACTGTTCCTTCCTGGACTCCTCCCCCGCAGACAGCACCACAACGCAGCCACATGGGCTGCCCCACCCTGTTGAATACCTAAGGCTCCTCCCCTCACTACATAACCCAAGCCAAGACAAAATAAATAAATAAATAAATAAATAAATAGCCCAGTTGAAAGAACAGATCAAAGCTTCAGGGAAAGTACAACTACGCGATGAACAGATAGCCAACCTACCAGATGCAGAGTTCAAAACACTGGTAATCAGGATGCTCACAGAAATGGTTGAGTATGGTCACAAAATAAAAGAAAAAGCAAAGGTTATGAAAAGTGAAATAAAGGGAACCTACACAAAGGGAAGGAAACCACAACTCAAAGCAACAATTTGGAACAAAAGGAATAAATAAACATCCAATCAGAACAGAATGAAGAAACAAGAATTCAAAAATATAAGGAAAGGTTCAGGAACCTCTGGGACAAATTTAAATGTTCCAGCATCCAAATCATGTGGGTGATAGAAAGAGAAAAGGAAGAGCAAAGAATTGAACACTTATTTGAAAACATAATGAAAGAGAACTTCTCTAATCTTGCAAAGGAAATAGACTTCCAGGGAGTTCAGGAAGTTCAAAGAATCGCAAAGAAGTTGTGCTTCCCAAGGAAGCATGTGCCAAGGTACATCATAATTACATTAGCCAAGTTTAAACAGAAGGAGAGAATCTTAAAAGCCATAAGAGAAAAAGAGTTATTTACGGAGGAGTTCCCATGAGAATATCAGCTGATTTCTCCAAAGAAAGCTTAAAGGCAGGAGGGGCTAGAAAGAAGTATTTGAAGTAATGAAAGGGAAGGACCTACATCCAAGATTGCTCTATCCAGCAAAGCTGTCATTTAGAATGGAAGGGCAGATAAAGTCCTTCCCAGATAAGGCCAAGTTAAAGGAGTTCATCATCACTAAGCCCTTATTATAAGAAATGTAAAAGAGACCTATCTAAGAAAAAGAAGATCAAAAATATGAACAGTAAAATAACAACAAACACACAGTTATTAATCACACCTAAAACAAAAACAAACTAAGCAAACACCTTGAACAGGAACAGAATCGCAGAAATGGAGATTATATGGAGGATTATTAGCAGGGAAGGGGAGGGAGGAGAATGGGGGAAAAGGTACAGAGAATAAGAAGCATAAATGGTAGGTAGAAAATAGACAGGGAGAGGGTAAGAATAGTATGGGAAATGGAGAAGCCAAAGAACTTATAAGTATGATCCATGGACATGAACTAAGGGGAGGAGAATTCAGGTGTGAGGGGGTGTGCAGGATGGAGGGGACTACGGCGGGGGGGGGGAGAATTGGACAAGTGTAATAGTATAATCAATAAGATATATTTAAAAAATGAATACAGTAATTGAAATGAACAATAATTTACAGGGAATCAACAGTAGAGTAGATGAAGCAGAGGATCAAATCAGCAATTTGGAAGATAAGGAAGCAGAAAATACCCAATCAGAACAACAAAAAAGAAAAAAGAATAAAAAAATGAGGATAGTGTAGGACCTCTGGGGTGACTTCAAGTGTATCAGTATTCACATCTTTGGAGTGCAAGATTGAGAAGAGAGAGAGCAAGAAATTGAAAACCTATTTTAAAAACTAATAACGAAAAACTTCCCTAACTTGGTGAAGGAAACAGGCATACAAGTGCAGGAAGCACAGAGAGTCCTAAACAATATGAACCAAAAGAGGCCCACACCAAGAGGCATTATAATTAAAATGCGAAAACTTAAAGACAAATAGAGAATCTTAAAAGCAGCAAGAGAAAAGCTAGTTACCTATAAGAGAGCCCCCATAAGACTGTCAGATTATTTCTCAAAAGAAACTTTGCAGGCTAGAAGGGATTAGCAAGAACTATTCAAAGTGTTGAAAAACAAGGACCTACAACCAAGATTATTGTATTCAGCAAGGCTATCATTTAGAATCAAAGGATAGATAGATAAACAGTCCTTCAGATGGGTGAAAGCTAAAGTAGTTCATCACCACCAAACAAGTATTGTAAGAAATGTTGAAGGGTCTTCTATAAAGAGAAGAAGAAAAATATATATGAGTAATAGGATGGCAATAAATACATATCTATCAACAGTTATTCAAAATACAAATGGACTAAACTCTCCAATCAAAAGACATATGGTGGCTGAATGGATAACAAAACAAAGCCCTTAAATATGTTGCCCACAAGAAACTCACTTTAGATCAAAAGACACACACAAGCTGTAAGGGATGAAAAAAGATATTTTATGAAAATGAAATAATAAAAAGTGGCAGAGCAATATTTATACCTAACAAAATTGACTTTAAAGCAAAGCTTGTAACAAGAAAAACCCAACAATTACACTTCTGGGTATTTATCTGAAGAAATCCAAAACACTAAGTCAAAAGGACACATCCACACATATATTCATTGTGACATTATTTACAACAGTCAATATATTTGTCTATTTTTCCATCAGATAAATGGATAAAGAAGTGGGTATATATACAATGGAATATGACTCAGTTACAAAGGGGAATGAAATCTTGCCACCTGAAACCACATGGATGGACCTAGAGAGTATTGTGCTAAGTGAAGTGGGTCATACAGAGAGAAACAGATGCCACATGACTTTACTTATATGTGCCATCTGAAAAAAAAAACAAAATAAACAAACAAGCAGAACAGAGACATTCATAGATACAGAGAACAATTTCACAGTTGCCAAATGGGAGGGGAAATGAGGGAGTTGATGAAAGATTTGAAGGGATTAAGAAATACAGATTGGTAGTTACAGAATAATAGTCATGGGGATGTAAAGTACAGAATGGGGAACATGGTCATAGTATTGGAATAACTATAGTGTCAGCTGGGTAATAGAATTATTGGAGTGGTTGCTTCATATATTATATAAATGTATAACCACTAGGTTTTATATTTGAAACTAATATAATATTGTACAACTGTAATTGAAAAATAAAAAAAATTAAAAGATTTGGAAATTAGATATGTAAAAAATAGCCATCATTAGTTTTGATGGTGTATTTTCTTGGAAGTTTTAAAGATTGTTACTAATGATGTACTTTGCAGTTAGTGTGAAAGCATGGGATGCCAAAAGGAGAATTCTTCAAAGAAGTATAATAGAAATGTCTGAAAATAGGGAATGGACTCAACTCAATGTCTTTGAGACAAGAGACTGGAACTACAGCATCACTGGAGTGTCTGCTAAGGGATACTTACAATAAGGTGTTCAAAGCAGGAAGTCTAAGGATAAGTAAGTGGTGGGCTGCCTTGCAGTCCGTTTTACCAGGGGCAACGCTCAGGGAGGAGTTTGCATACAGTCTTATGTGTGTGCCCTTATAAGTTGATGAATGAGCCTGGGGAAGCAGCTATATCTGCCTGTGTGTGTGCATCTGTTTTATGCAAACTACTTACCTGTCTGTGGGAAAAATATAAATCCAAAACAAAGTAATAGGACAACTTTCAGGCATATTGTCATGTATGAAATCAAAGCTTTAAAATTTGCTTTCAACAAAGCCCTAGGATGGCATAGATGGGCTCGAGAAGTTCCTTGGAACCCCCTGGCATTATATGTGAAATTTTGTATGTGTATTTTCCTGGGTTGAATTTTCATAATTTTTATTTTCAGAAAGGTTTGTGAACATAAAAAGTTTAGTGTCCCTATTTTATTGTGTTGAATGAGATAAGGTAAAGAAAACTGATGTTATAAGCTTTGGATACTAGATGTTTATTGGACAGGTGGTTGGTTTCAGTTGGATCTATTTGCATTCTTTGAATTAGCATCGCCAGCAAATGGGTAAAAGTAAACAGGTTGTAAAATAGTAACTTGAAATATTCCCTAGTTCCTATCTAGCATTTTTTTTTTTACTCACTTTCTGTTTGGTTCCTTTTGAGTTTCTAAATTTTCTAAATTGAATTATGATCAGTTTTCAGGTGTTGGGAGAAACTGATAGATATGAGTCATATAAGAGCAAATAGAATAAAAAGATACCTAGCTAAGCTGACAAGGCCTCTAGAGACTTCTGTGGAATTTAGGAAGAAATCTGTCACATTAAGCAGAAAATCATTTGAGGGCTGGTGAAATAAAGGATGACTCACAAAAGTTCTTGCAAGGCAAATTATATGCCAGTTCATCACTCTCAAAGAATCAAAAGAAGTAGTAACTATGTATCATTTGGGGGAAAATACCTCTAAGAATTCAGTCACCAAGTATAGAAACTTGCAAGTTTTTTCACTGATAGTAATAGGGAACGTATATTACATTCAAGATGTTTTACATACATTATCTTATTTAATCTTCTCAAACCCCCAATGAAGAAAGTACTATTTCATCGCTCTTTTAATGATGAAATAGGTAATTATATTAGGCAACTTGACAGAAGTCTCACCATAAGTGGAGTTAGGAATCAAACTTAACTTAATTATTATGATATGGACACAGAAGGGGCTCTAAATCCGCAGTCTATTTATAAGTAGCTAAGAGACGTAAATGGTATAGTTGTGTTGAACATTAACATTGATAATGCCGTACTACATATCATACTAGTTAATGGATAAAGTATTAATGCTGGAGTAATAATACTGGCTAGCAATAAAGTATTCAAAGTAGGGAGTCATTCGTGATTCTGTGCCTTTGTGTCTGTGTTTAAAGTCATTCTCATAGCCCAGAGTTAATACTGTATTTATGAAACTCCTTTCATGGATTTCAACATTGTATGGTATAATTTTAAGAAGCTCTAACACTGTTTTTGTAGGGTACATTATAGCGATTGTACTAGTAGCATCAATAAATTGGCAAGTCATTCTAACCTTTTGTTTTGCTCTAGGAGATGTGTACTCAGGAATCTATAATAGACAATGGCAGTACAAAGCCTGAGTCACATATATAATGGAATACAAAGGTAATGAAATGTCACATTGCTTTATTAAAGAAAAAAGGGAAGTTATCTTTTGTGATTGATGTATTACTACAGATACCAGCATTTTTTAAAAATAAACACTGGTATGTTTTTTATAAAATACTAGAGTATTTTTTATGAAGCCAAACTGTTGATTCAAGCATAATTACATATGAGGAAAAGAACATATCTACAGAGTTCCAGCAATAGAGCATAGTTGAATATGGTAGTAAATATTTCTTTATTTTTTTAATTTAAATTATTTTATTGTTCAATTATATCTGTCTGTATTTTCTTCCTATCCCTTATCCCCACCCCCTCCAAACCTACCTCCCTTCCTTGCTGGTAGTAAATATTTTTAATATTATGACATTCATTTAATTTGTTCTTTCACTCATTCATTAATTTACATAACAGACATTTACTGAGCACATACTATGTAATAAGATCTATAATTTAAATTATCTAAAGATGAAATACAGAAGATCCTTGAAAGAGCTTATAGTTTCTCCAAGTTATAGGAAAATAGTCCATAAGTAAGAACATTTTTCTATATAACATGAAATTATGTGACTGCAGAATTAGAATTTAGTTGCTTCTGAATTTCTGTGAAAAACATGCATTCAAAAGAATGCAATGTTACCACATTGCTGAGGTCCTAATCTCAGTGTTCACATCTAATAGATACTTCCACAACATTCCAGCAAATGATTATTTCCCTTCCCTCTTCTTCCTTTTCTTTGATGTGCTGATATAGTAACATTTATAGTTAGTGCAAGTGAAAGGTAGATATGGGGTTTTGCCTAATTTAGCACTGATTTTTCAAGAATGCCTGGGGTTTTTTTGCTAAAATCAATAAATGCATTTTAATTTACTTCTTTAAATTTTGACACTTAACTATGACTTCCTTTTTCAAACAGTTTTTCTTTAGCTCTAATAAACAGTCAGTTCTCCTAATTATTTTGTTACCTTCTGGATGGTTTACCTATTGTCCAGTGTCTGAAAACCACTGTTTTGCGTATTTTTGTCTACTTTATGTCAGGAGGTAGGATAAATCTTGTCTTTGTTGCTCCATCAAGGAGGGAAGCAGAAATTTGAGTAGTCTTTTAAAGTATTGAAAACAATTGTGTTGGCATTGAAGGAGCACTCAGCATGAAGTGCTTATTATTATAGCAACTTCAGCTTTATTTTCATTAGTGTTAGCATGGTATATACTTCCCCATCCCTTTAATTTCAGTCCATATATATGTCTTTATATTTGAACTGGGTTTCTGGTAGAGAACATATAGTTGGGTGTCTCATTTTTGGATCCATCCTGAGAATCTCTGTCTTTTTATTGGTGTATTAAGACCATTGACATTTAAAGTGATTATTGATGTAGTTGGATTAATATATACCATAACTGCTTTCTAGTTATTACTCTTGTTCTTGTTTCCTATTTTTGTCTTCCATTAATTTCTGCCTTTTGTGCTTTTAACTGAGCATTTTATGATCCCATTTTTTCTTTTTAGTATATTCATTTTACTTTAAAAATACCATTTTGCTGGTTGCCATAGAGTTTACAATATGCATTTCAATTAATCCAAGCTCTTTTCAAGTAACAGTATAGCACTTCTCAGGTAGTACAAGTACTCCTTAATAACAGAAAACAAGATTGGGCAAAAATAGGCTTACAGTTATTTGTATGGAAAATAATACAATAATAAATAATAACACAGAATAAGCTCTGTTTTGCATACTCACAACTGTAAGTCCACTTTTTGCTCACCCTGCATGCCTAATCTCTTGATCTCATCTGTTGTATCATTGGTGTCCCTCATTTCACTTGTACCTAGCTATAACAATCAAACACATTGCTGCTATTATTATTTAGAACAAATTATTACCTGTTAGATCAATTAAATATAAATAATACATGTTTTTTATTTTAACTTTACTTATTCCTTTTCTAATGTTCTTTCTTTAGGTAGATTTGAGCATCTGATTTATCATTTTCCTTTTTTATTCAAAACACTTCATATAACATTTCTTTGAAGGTGGATCTATTGGTAACAAATTCCCTCAATATTTGTTTGGAAAGTCTATTTCTCTTCCCCTTTTGAAGGATAATTTTTCAGGATACAGAATTTTAGGTTGGATTTTTAACAATCTTATTACTTTAAATACTTTATTCCACTCTCCTCTTGCTTGCATGGTTTCTAAGAATTGGATATGATTTTTGTTCCTCTATATGTGAGGTACATGAAGTATCTTTTTCCTCTGGCTTCTTTCAAGATTTTTTTTTAACCTTTGACTTTTTGCAGTTTGAAAGTGATACATAGGTGTAGTTTTTGCCATTGTTTTTCATTCTTTTTCTCCCCCCCCTTTGGCATTTGTTCTTTTTGGTGTTTTCTAAACCTCTGGGGTCTGTGCTTTGGAAAATTTTCAGTCATCACTGCTTCAGATATTTCTTCTGTTCTATTCTCTTTCCCTTTCTCTTGATAATTTTATCACACATATATTACACCTTTTGTGGTTAGCCCACAGTTCTTGCATATTATGTTCCCCTTTTTCCATCTTTTTACTCTTTGCTTTGTAGTTTCTATTGGCATATTCTCAAGCTCAGATATTCTTTCTTCAGTTGGGTCCAGTCTACTCATGAGCCCACTGAAGGCATTCTTCATTTCTGATACAGTGTCTTTGACTTCTAGCATTTAAAAGAAATATTTCTTAGGCCCTGGCTGGTGTGATTCAGTGGACTGAGTGCTAGCCTGCAAACCAAAAGGTCACAGGTTCGATTTCCAGTTAGCACGTGCCTGGGTTGTGGGCCAGGTCCCCAGTTGGGGGCGTGTGAGAGACAAGTAATCGATGCTTCTCTCCCTCTTTCTCCCTCCCTTCCCCTGTCTCTAAAAATAAATAAAAAAGATCTTTAAAAAATTATTTCTTAGAATTTCCATTTTTGATTATTGTCCCTGCTTATGTTTCCCATCTGTTCATGCATATTGCCTACTTTTCCCACTAGAGTCCTTAGCATATTAATCATAATTGTTTTAGATTCTTGGTCTAAAAATTCCAACATCCTTGTCATATCTTCATCTGGTCCTCATGCTTGCTCTGTTTTCTTCCAACTGTGTTTCATCTCTGAGTATGTCTTGTGATTTTTTTGTTGTTGTTGTTGAAAGCCAGACATGTTTTAGGTAAAAGAAACTGTGGTAAAGAGGTCTTTAGTAATTTGGTGGTAAGGTGTGGGAGGATGGGAAAAGTTCTGTACTCCTGTGATTAGATCTCAGTGTTATAGTGAATCGCAGAAGTGCTTCTCTTACCATCCATTCTGCTTTAAGAAGGACAGGAGGGCTATGGCTAGAGTGGGCTGGAATTTGTGCATTTTCCTTCTCCCAAGTTGGTTAGGCTCTGAGGCCACCCCAATAGTTTAGGTTGTGCTAAAACAGTTTCTCTTGAGGGCAGGCTTTCTTAAGAAAGACACAATGCTTTAGTGTATTTCAAAATGCTTATTTTTCTTTCCTCACTGCTGGGAACAGGAGGGGATTTTTCTCTGATAGTCACTGGGAGAACCTGGTAGAGCCCCTGGAGGTAAAATGCACAGAAGTGTTGGGATTTTCTGGTTTTTAACTTTCAGACCTGCCCATGTTGAGCCTCCGGGAATTCATCAGTTGTACTTAAGGTTTTTCTACCCTGTACTGTTCTTAGGGAAGCTTCTGCTCCTGGGTTTCTGCTCCATCCAGTAACTTGTGATTTCTTAGTATCCATTCATCTTCCCCTTCTAATTCTGGAGATAGCAGTTTATCCTATGATCTCATTTCTCTAACACATCTAAAAGGACTTGTCGATTCTTCAATTTGTTCAGCTTTTTATTTGTCAGGACTGAATGATGGCTTTCAACCTCTTTACATGCCAGAATGGAAACTAAAAGTCTCTGAAAGTGTACATAATTAAATATAAATTTTTCACACTTAATGCTTTTCTGTGATACTGTTATTTCTAATTTTGTCAGGCTTTTGGCAAAGAATTCTCTGTGTTTTGAAAAGTTTTGCAGAGGGAATAGCATGACTAGCACTGTTTGCATAACTAAGCCATTCATATTTTCTGAAAGCCTATATGTGTAAGGCACTTCTCTAGGTATTTTGACATATGTTATCTCCTTTAATATCTATGTACACTCCTCATTTTTACATGGGAAGGACATAAGTTGAGGGAATTTATACTATTGTTTGGTATTAAGTTATGCTAATGATGATCGACAGAATCAGGTTGGAACTTGATCTTTATGAATTACTTTATTCCCAGTTGATAATCATAATTCTTATCTGAGTTTTCTTTCTTCTTCACTTGCTAAGTCACAGTTGTCTTTGACCTTTCAGAGGTAAAAGGATTATCCTAAGTAGCTTAAGTATGATGAAAAAAATTATGTATCACAAAATTCCTACATTTTCTTATAGTTGTTAGAATGGGAAGTTACGATGACTATTAAAAACAAGTAGTAAATGTCGTTTTTCTAAAATTACACTAATGGTTTGAACACCTGGAGAGACAACTGTCAATATTATTTTATATTGTATATACTAACCTTTAATTTAGTTACTCTTTCTATTTATCTTTAAACACTGAAGGGTAAATTACTGTATTTTTGTGTTTATTCATATTACTTTTGTTATATCTACTTTGGATGTCCCAAAACTTGAGTTTTTGTGTTTTTTGTGTTTTTCTTTGAGAAAGTTGATAAGAGTTGAGAACAGTGGTTTGATAAAGTTGAGAACAGCAAGAGAATGTGGTTTTCAGCCTTTCAGAAATTATATACCAGTTTCCAAATAAAATAAAATAATATTATTGCAATAACAGATATAAAAAAATTTTGATAGACGTATTTGGTACTTTGAAGAAGATATATAAATATGGGTTGATATTAATGTATCCAGGTTTCACTTGAACTTCTCCAGGTCAAATAAAAATAAATTTGAAACTAAGAGATTGTAAAATTAGAGGTTAAACTGTGATCTCCCAAATAGCAATAGTTGAAGGAGATTGCTGATATTAGTTTTATGTTGGTATTACTATTATTCCTGTGGAATTTTATAAGAATAGAATTTAGCTCCCTTTCCTCAGCAGTCCTGTGCCGTGGAGCCCGGCTGTTCGGTTGCCCCATCTTTGACAGGTGTCAGGAAAATGGCCGCAAACTTCCTAGTGCACAGGTAAGTTCAAATATGATGATGCAGAAAGGAAATTCTATGAATAGATGAATGGGCCTGTGGCTAGCTCCTCATGCCGGGAAAATGACACAAGCATGATCCTCTGGGACACTGTGAGAGCCAGAGAGAACATCTAGAAATCCCTGGCCATAAGCTCAGGCCCTGGGAGTGGCTGCAGCAGTGGGGCCTCCAGTGGGCCTGGTGGAGACCACAGTGAGCTTGTCATCTGGATCGCCAGCCTGCAAGTGGAGAACCAGAGCCTGACAGGCATGGTGTGGGGCCTGCAGCAGGCCATCTTCAGGCTGGAGGCCCCACTAAGTGTGCTGAAGAAGAGTGCACCTGCCCACCGGGCCACAAACCCCAGACCCAGCACGTGTCTCCCATGTGCCAAGTGGAGACCCTACCAAGGAGGCAGCCCCTACTGCACAGGACAACTAGGGCTATGACATTGACTTGTTTGGCAGTGACGAGGAGGACTAGGAGGCAGTCAAGCTGCAGGAGGAGTGGCTGCAGCAGTACGCAGAGAAGAAGGCCAAGAAGCCTGTGCTGGTGGCCAAGTCCTTCATCCTCCTGGGTGTGAAGCCCAGGGATGTCGAGAGGGACATGGTCCAGCTGGACAGGCTGACCCAGGGGCTCCAAGCTGGTGCTGGTGGGCTACAGCATCTGCAAGCTCCAGATCCAGTGTGTGGTGAAGGATGACAAGGTGGGGAATGACCTTCTGGAAGAGGAGATCACCAGGTTAGAGGAATATGTGTAGAGCATCGACATTGCTGCTTTCAACAAGGTCTGAGCCCTAGCACTGGGCCTGTGAAAGTTCCTGCCGCAATTGAAGACTGAGATTCCACCCCCCCCCCCCAAAAAAAAAAGAATTGAATTTCATTTAATTGCTGCAAAGCAAAAGATTCAGGTTGACAGCATAATTCTGCTATTTATCACACTTTGGGAAACCTCTATGAGTTCTGAGGCGCTTTGTTCAGAAACTTTGGATAAGGAAGATTTTTCTTTTGATATTTGGGATCAGATGGTCAGGAGCGAAGAGACTTGTAGTAGGAACATCTTTGTTGTCCTGGAATTTCTCCTAAGCTCTAAAGTAGAAAGAGTGCCTTTTTTTTAGAACGCTTTCTTTTATATTTCATACTATTACAGTTGCCCCCATTTATCCCCCTATACCCACCTCCACCAGCCCTCACCTCTCCTTCCCTCAGGCCATCACTGTACTGTTGTATGTCTATGTTTCATGCATATATGCTCTTTGGCTAATTCCTTCACCTTCTATCATCCAGTCTCCCACCCTTTCCCCTCTGACAGCTGTCAGTCTGTTCCATATGTCCATGCTTCATTTCTATTTGGTTCATTAGTTTATTTTTTTGTGATGACATGGATGGATCTGGAGATCATTAGGCTAAGTGAAATAAGGCAGTCAGTGAAAGACAAATACTGTGTGATCACACTTATATGTGGAATCTAAAGAAAGTGTGCCTTTTTAGCATATGTGTGATTTGATTCTGTATGTTCTGATACATAGGCCACCATTAATTGTTTTCCTTCTGTATCTGTTTTCCTTTTCTCAAAATAAAAGGCATAATAACTATCTTACAGGAATGTCAGGGGCATTAGGTGAGATGCTATAACTGTAACTAATATATAACTATAACCTGACCCTTTCCAAGCCTTCTCCATTCATTTTGCTAATATATGTTTATTGAGTATCTCTTAGGTGAGCAACATATGAGAACAGTCCTGTTTCCCAGAGGAAATGGGCATTAAATAAAACAGTCCTGTTTCCCAGAGGAAATGGGCATTAAATAATTATAACCACACAAATGAACTATGACAGGCTTATATATGAAAAAAGCAAAGCAAAAGGATGAACAAATAAGATTGAGGAGAAGCACAGAAGTAGGATTAAAAACAGGAAATTATCATTTCGTGGAAGCCAAGAAAAGAGAATTTTAAATACATGTAACTGTATTGAGTACTGCTGAGAGGCCTAGCAGGTGAAGACTGGAAAGTGTCCTTTGATCTGGAAGCATGGGAATTGTTGGTGACCCTCCTAAATGTTGTAGGTGGACAGAGGAAATAGGAACCTGTTTGATGTGACTATTAGATAAGGAAGGAAAGACAGATATGTAGGCAATCCTCGTTGGGATTAGTCTGTGAAGCAGAGAGATAAGAAGGAATGGTGTATTAACAGGGTTGAAGGAAAACTTTGAAAGATAACAGATACTAGAATATGTTGGTAGTTTACAACAAGGGACCAGAAAAGAGTAAGAGATTAAAGAGGTGGAAAAGAGAGGGGATACTTGCTTTTTTCTATCACAGTCTCTCCTCTTGTTTCCCATAACTAAATCAAATTTCAAATGTGTATAGCTTAGTTGAGAATCTAACAGTCTCAGAAACTATTGACCTAAAGACGTGTCTCTTTATCTGAACTGTGTGGGGAAGCCTGATAACTTCATTCCACTGGAAAGCAGGCCTTTGAACAGGGTAGTCACTGTCATTGGCTAAAATGAAATTGGACAGCCCTGGCTGGTGTGACTGAGTGGATTGAGCTCCAACCTGGGAACTGAATGGTCGCCAGTTCTATTCCCAGTCAGGGCACATGCCTGGTTTGCAGGCCAGGTCCCCAGTGAGGGCAAGCATGAAGCAACCAATCACTGTTTCTCTCGCACATAATGTTTTTCTCCCTCTCTTTCTCCCTCCCTTCCCCTCTCTCTAAAAATAAATAAATGAAACCTTTATTAAAAATTTTTGAAAAATGAAATTAGATATATATTCTAAAATTCATAAGCTTACATAATTATGGGGTAAGTAGTGTTTAAATGTTCATACTACTCAATTGATTTTTTAATAAAATTCTACAGATAGCAAAAAAAATAAACATTAAGAGGGAACTCCTGAGAAGCTAAGAATTTTCAAAGATGTTGGACTTTGCTTCACCTGTTTTAAAATTTCAAATGATTGAAACCACTACTGATAATATTGTGGGTTTTGCCTTTAGAATTTAAGCCTTGTGCTTGTGGATTCATTATTGATGCATGAAAACTTGAATGATCTCTAAAGAGTTTAACATTTGCAGTGTGGTGACTACAAAGTAGGAAAAACATATTTGTTTTGTCTTCTTAGTTGTTAAACATTTCTCAACTCAGTGAGAATTTTGAAGATGATATAAGAAGAAAACAAATTCAAGAACATGAATTATTATTATTAAACCAAATGGTTTGAGGTGTTACTATTTCAGGCTGATCTCATTCTGTTTCAGAGAATTGTTTTTGTTAAAACATGTATAGAAACTACAAATTTTAATGTAGCAATACAGAAAACCAATCAATGCTAAAGTGACTTTGAACTCTTACAATTCCATAATTTTGCATTAATTCCTCCCATGGTAGACTTTTAGAGACTTCAGAGACTTGGTCTCAGTTTTAGAGATGTTGTTTTATGAATCAGGAAGATTTGTACTGATACTAGCATATAAGCATAAAATTTTAAACTAGAAAGGGGCTTTAGGAATTCTTTATTACTCTCAGACTAAAAGGGAACTGCAAATACTATGTAAAATTTTCAACATGTGCATGTGTTCACATACTCATAAATTTTATCAGATTCTTAAAGCAACTGACATTAAAAAGAAACATCTAAAACTACATTTATAAAGGAGAAAACTAATGCCTTGAGAACAGGCCTTTACCAAAATTGCACAAAATTTTAGTGGGAGCAATTTATATTGTGATATATACTTCATTCTGCAGTCCATAAAATCAAAACAGACATATTATGACTTTCTTTACTGTTAAGTCATTTATCAGGCACAATCTTGCTGTTGCATAACTCTATATGACTATTTAGGTGCTTTGGCAGAACTGTAATTTTTTAAGAGAAGAATTCAAAGAGTAAGAGCAGATGGACATCTTCATCTTTACTGGGAAAAATAAACAGCTATTAATAGTTTATCAAATTAGATGCTCAGAGGGGAGATACATTAGCATTTTGCACTGCACTAACCCCATGCTAATATGATCAATTCAAATCTGAGAAGAAATGGAATGTGTCCACTATTTTTCTGTGTTTCTACATCAGGAGTAAAGTGAATAGACATCTTGATAGGGCCCAGCTGCTGTTTCCATTGACTTAATGAGTTTCTTCATACACCCCATTGTGCCTCAGCATTAGAGAAACATATGGCACATTTAACTCTTAGCTATGGGTTTATTTGACTTTTTATTGTATATATTCCACATGTGATTCTATGGTTTCTTTAAGAAATCATATATTATATATGATTATATAATAATATAGGCTAGTTGTGTTATTTATATGCATATGAGAACAAGATTGCCTTTTCTTCTTAAATGTTAATAACTCTGTTCTAGAAGAAGAAAAACTAAAAATAACATCAAAAACTTAATTTACTAGGCAGAATTTCATGAAATAATTCCATATATGTCCTAAAGATTAAACATAGACCTTCTTATAAAGATATTGGGTCAAAAAGCTATGTCTTAAGAACAAAATGTAGTCAATCAGGGATTCAAAAAAATAGGGAGGAGAACACGAATAAATAGATAGGCTTATTTTATTTTTTTCTGGTAATGATTTTCCTGAACCTCATTTGATAATGAATATCAAGTTATAAATCCACAACGTAAATCTTACTACACCATTATAAATGACTAATTACAGTCAAGCTCAACATGAGAATTAAGTAATTCCCTGGGGCCACCTGAAAGAGCCCTATGTTAACTGCATTATTGTACTGGGTTTTGATGTGCACCTATTATTTTCCAAGCTTTGACTTTGAAGACATTGATCAAAAACAGCCACCTTCCACCGTGCACAATAACCCTGCGAGAGGCCTGACAACACCTCATAACAACCACCTTATGCTCACAATGAAATGGATTTCAAAACCAAAAGATGTGAATGGCTAGGAGCCAGAGAGGAACTGATTTACTGAATTTACCTCTTATTTAAAATTCTTGTGAATGGAAGCCATTTTTTTTTCTCACACAGCTATTTAATTGGGACACTTCTAATGAAATCTTCAGAAGACAGACTCTGGCACAGCACAGGACAGGAAAAAAAAATCCAGTAGTGTATAATACCTCAAAGTTAATTTCATAATTTTTATAACAATAATGAACAGAAAATTATTTTCTAGCACCTGTGGCAATTCCTCACGAAGACATAGGGGTTTGGACATATTTGATGGATTTGTTTTCATATCTTGTTTGTGTTCATTCAATAGAATAGAATAGGAACTAACACTTTAAAATGTATAATTTTTTAAAGTTAACTCTTTTGTTTTCCAAAATGAGCATATAAAACTTTTCTTTTGTAAATTTTTACTTTGTGAAAGTCTTTAAGTATGTTTCTAATGCCAAATGGCAGGATCTCTCAACTACCTTTAAATTAAATGTCAGGCTTAGAAAGGGGAGAAATTTAGCATCTAATCTGACTTTGGTGATGCTTTAGAGTAAAAGGAACACATGTTTCAAGTTTCTAGTGGTGTAAATAAATAACAAAATTTTTTGCCTTACTATTATAGGTAAGATGTGGGAAAGAAAAGGAAAATCACAAAACTCCATCATTTAACTTTACTAAATTAAAACAGGATAGACAAAATATCGGATTTTGAATTTCTCATTATTTTCCTCATACCTTCTTTTTTTTAATGACACTGTTGTTAACTGAAAGAATAGATGCATTTTTTAACAATCCTCACCTGAGGATATGTATATTGATTTTACAGAGAGAAAAAGATGGGGGAGAGAGGTGGAGAGAGAGAGAGAGATATCAATTTGAGAGAGAAACATCAATTGGTTGCCTCCCATACATGCCCAACTGTGGATTGAAACCACAACCTAGGTATGTGCTCTGACTGGGTATCAAACCCCTAACTTTTGGTGTATGGGAGGATGCTCCCAAACAAGTGAGCCACCTGGCCAGGGCAGAATAGATGCATTTTTAAGGTTGCTAATGATTCAGCCAATAGGCATCCCTTTGGGTAGCCATCTCATGAACAACTACATGACAGGTCACTCTGGGTCTGTTGTACAGTGGAAGCTGCCTGACTGCTGGGGAGAAGCATGAGTGTCAGGAGTTTGAATATTAGACTACCCTGAGGGCTTATTCTTTTTAAAACTGCTTTTCATTTATAAAATCAGGATAATGTAGTTGGTTTCAATAAGGTCATTATGAGGATTAAGTGACACAATATTTATATATAAAGCCCAAGCACATTGTATGGTACATAATAACCAACTCTTAAAAGGTAGCTATAATAATGAGAGAGATGTCCATATGTAGAGGATCTTTAGGATGGTAACATTTTACAAGGATAATCTGTTGATCAATGACTATTGTTTATTCTTTTTAAATAATTTACCTAGGATGTGTTTTTAAATTAAACTTCTTCCAAAAATGCTTCCGGGTTTAACATATGATGCTCATCCTGTTACTATCATTGACAGTCACATAAAAGGCTTCCACATACTTTCTGAGTGAAACTGTGCTGCTGTCTGTGTGAGGAATGAATTCTGAGCAAATGTTTTCATATATATTAATTTACGAAGGTGGGCTCTATTCCATGTAGGACAAATCACTAAGCTTATCTCAATCTCTAAGCATGAATTACTTTAAATTTCTATGAGTTAAAAACAAAAGCAGGAGTTTCATAAGTTCTGAGCCCTATTACACGACAGACTCAGACCCATTAGAGTAAACTAAATAAAGAGCATGGATGTAGGACATGTGCTTATGCAATTAACCACAATGGCACCAAGGTTTCTCGTTGTTGTCTCTCAATCAACAGCACTCCTTTATGAAGACTGGTTTAAATCAGCAAGTTCACAAAAGGCTGTGTAATTTGCTCAAAGAACCATCAGAGTATATTACAACGGTTGGAGCTTTTGCCATGTTTTGCTTCAGTTCCCCCCAATCATACTCAATCAGAGATTTGTGAAATGGTGATTATCTTTCCATGAGCTGAAACCTTGTAGGATTATTTTCCTAATGGAGCTGTGATTATTATTGTTATTTCAAGGGAAAGCAATATCAATTTCCTAATAAGAAAACCACTGTCATTTAAAAGAAAAAGAATACATGAAATGATGATAAAATGAACTATATATTAGAATTCAAATTCATACGCTCTCTTTAGGAAAAAACTTGGTAACATAAATCAAACCTTTAAAAATATCCATAGCCTTTAATTCAGGACTGTTATTTATAGGAGTTTATTCTAAAGAGATAATTTCAAATATAGAAACCATTTTAAGCTCACACATTCATTTCTTTCTTACTTTTAAAACAGGGAGAACATGAAACATTACAAATGTCCTAAACTAGAAGAATTAAGTAATTATTGTATGGTTAAATGATAGAAAATTATATAGGCATTGGAGCTATTGTTTTCAAAAAGCTGTTAAAATGAGAAATGTTTTGTATGACAATATTAGGCTTGAAGTATTATATATAGCATCATAACTTTTTTATGTGCGGAACAAGGGCTAGAAGTAAATACACTAACACATTAGTACATGACATTCATAGGCAACTGTGTGGGCTTCGAGCTCAACACTTTTTAAAATACCAGAATACGGAGACAGTTGCATGAAAAGTATAACTGTAGACGTCCATAAGACTATTTCTTTAAGAAAAAAAATTGTAATAAAATACCTTATTTAATATTAGAAGTACAGAAAACAAAGGAAACAGTAAACCATACTTAAAAAGAAATCACACTCCAGCTTATATAAACATTAGGGAGGTAAAACAGGAAAGGATTAATTTTTAGTGCACTGGAAAGTACTTCACAAAAATTTCAGAATACAAAGGAAAAGTAATGTGATATTAGTGCCTATTCAGCCAACGTACATGTAAGTCCTGTGGCATTCTTTACTTATTTTCAAAGATGTGTTGAGTATTTACTACGCGCTAGGCATTTAGAAATGACTATAGGAAACAATAGGTACTTCTCTCCCTAACTTTGTTAGTTTCTTATGATTCTAAGCATCCTCAGGTGGTATGAAAAGAGCTCATAAGGCAACAAAAGAAAACACGTCCTGCTCTCTGCTGCAATCTGTGTCCCCTTGATGGTGGGGGAACACTGTGTATGGTCTACAGCTGGCTTGTTGCCTCCCAGAGTGAGGGACCAGAGATTGCGTCCTGCAAGGAAGCCTTCTTTCCTAAGATGCACATGCTGTGGTTAGTTACAGATCTGGCATGATGAATTCTCTGTCCCCAGTGGCAGGGTATTATCCTCAGGAATATTGGTTTTGGTGGGGTGACATTTCTTGGCCAATAATATATATCACCAAGCAGGCCCATCCTCCCCCAGCAATACTCCAGGAAAGGCTATGTCCTGGGTGGGGGCCTTGTTTCTTCCCAGACTTGGGGTGCCTAACCATTGGATGAGACACAGTCCGAGGGTTGAAATTTATGTTACTCTGCAGACTGTAGCCTCTCAACCAGGATGATATCAGTGCCCTTTGAAGAACCCCAGAGAAATAGAGTGCAGTTCAAACTTTCCCCTCAAAACTGACAAAATGTGACGTTAGCAAACGTGGGCTCTGGGAAGCTCTGGAATAGATGGACTATGAAGTCTGCTCACATATATTCTCAAACCATGGAGTGAAACTGTATATATTTATGCATGAATGAGTGGGCAATTTAGAGCCTTTCCATACAAATCCCCAGTCCTCTTGCCAAAACCTTCCAGCCAACCTACATACAAACGCTAACTTTACCAGCAAAATAGCCTAGGTTATTCCGTGAGCAGTAGAGGTGATTTAACTGAGGCTTTAGTGGAAGTAGTAATGAGATTCTTTAGAGATTGAGACATTAATGAAAATAACTTCAGACTAGACTTGGCAGAAGAAATGGTGCACTATCTTGGAATTATCCTTGGAGATAACTTAATATTTTCATTTGCCAATGGGAAAAGTGAAGCCGAGAGGATAAATGTTTTGCCCAAGATCTAATAATGTAGTTCCTATCAGAGCCAGGTCTTCATTTATGATTGCTGATTCACACTGCTACTCCTTTATGCTTAGTGATTGGTACAGTGAACCAGCAGAAAATGACAGCTGACTATAAGAGTTTAGGGTGGACAAGGGACTGAAGTAGACAATTAATAAAAAGGGGGCACGTAAATGTTTTTGAGCTTTGAAGAAATTATATTCATTAACTTCCTTTCCTGCCTTCCGATGGCTTCTACATTTCCTTTTATTAGACCAGTTTTTTAAAACTTTAGTTAGAAAGAATTTTTAAACGGCATATTTGTGATACTTGCACACAGCTTAAAAACATGTTTCTTCTTTCTCATCACTTTTTCATTAGATGAAACCGTTGCCACTGCTAGATGGCAGCTGTTTGCGTTTTCTCAGTGACTTATAAGAATAGTCAAAATGCTCACTTGCTGGGAGATGGTGTAAATGGAGAGGAAAAAAGTATATAGAATTTGAGTAAAAGAGAACATGAGGTATTGTTATGAGAAGAGAACAGGTTCAGGCTTTTTGGTATATTTGAAAAGAAATACATGTGTTCGGAATCATTGCTCCAGCTTTGGGTACTTAGATTAGGATCATCTTTGCCCAAAATGTTTTCATGTTAGTCTATGAGGGGGGACTCAAAAAAATCCCAGAATTTATTTATAAAAAAATATATTGATTCTTACATGTTTAAACTTTAGTCATCTTCAAAGAACTCTCCATCTGATACAATATACCTATCAAGACTTTTTTTCCACTGCTCAGAACAATTTTTGAACTCATCAATTTTGATGCCTTTTAGTGCTTCTGCCATATTTTCTTTCACCTCTTCCACATCAGCAAAATGTTTCCCTTTGAGGACATTTTTTCACCTGGGGAAACAAAAAAAAGTCACTCAAGATGAGATCAAGTGAATAGGGAGGGTGGGGCATGAGGCTTATGCTGTTTTTGGTCTAAAATTGCTGAACTCGCAAAGCGGTGTGGGCAGGTGTGGGCAGGTGCGCTCGTAAATCACCCATCGAGAAATGGGGCAAACGTGTTGAAAGAGTCTTCAAAAAAAATTCACTGAAGCTGAATGCAGCCTTTCACAACAATGCCAGCTGGTCCACTGATACAGATGGGTTCTTAGAACACTTACATAGTGGGGGAAGCCAGTATTAAGAGGGGCCTGCCCTCCAGAAGATAATTCCTTTTTTTTCCCAGAGGTAACAAGAGATTTTATTATTATAACAGGTTTATAAGAGTATAATTGACAGGCAATAATCTGTACATATTTAATGCACACAATTTGATAAATTTTGACATATATACAAGTAAAATCATTATCACAATTTAAATAATTAATGTAGTCATCATCTCCCAAAAAGGTTTTCTTTTGATCCTTTGTAATCTTTCCTGCCTGTCTTTCACTCTCCCTGTAACAGGGGTGTCCAACCTTTGGGCGTCTCTGGGCCACACTGGAAGAAGAGCTGTCTTGGGCTGCACATTAAATACATTGTGACACATAATCACAAAAAGATCTCATAATGTTTTAAGTAAATTTATGATTTTGTGTTGGGCTGCATTCATGGCCATCTGAAGCAGCATGTGGCCAGCAGGCCACAGGTTGGACACCGCTGGTTATATTTTTTGTCTTTGCACCTTTGTCTAAAATTGGTTGTCTAGTTTTTAAACTCTATGTTCTGTCACATTGGATGATTTTTCTGTCTTTTCACAAATATTTCCCCAGTTTTATTTCTGTAACTTTGTAATAATTCTTAAAACAAGATATAGTTAGCCTTGCAACTTTATCCCTTTTCAAAGTTGTTTTTGGCTATTCCTTTGCATTCCACATGAATTTTAGAATGGGTTTGACATTTTATACCAAAAAGTTCTGCTGGAATTTCGATTGAGTTGAATTGATTTACATATCAATTTAGGTAGTACTACGTTTTTGGCAATGTTGAGTCCTTTGACCATGAGCACGATATATCTCTTCATTTTCTTAGATCTTTATTTTTTGTTATCAAAGTTTATTAGCTTTCAGTCTTTCACACACTTCAACTTTTTTAATTTAAATAGACATATTTTATTTAATACATTTACTTAAAACTATTTTCACTTCTTTGCATGAAAATTAATATCACTTTCCATAACTGGAAAGTAACTTTGATAATGAAATAAAAACAAAAAAAAATAGTGTTAAATTCCAGGAAAATACTGTTACTTACCGAATCTCTTTTAAATTTCCTTTTTTGTTAAAAGCAAGTCTTGATGGGAGTAGAAGACAGAAAACTGTATAAGAGCAACAATTAAAATAAAATTTAAAAAAATAAAAAATAAGAACAAACAAACAAACAAAAAAAGCAAGTCTTTAAAAATTCTAAAAGAATAGTTAAACCAAGCTGCACATTTTCCTTTTTGTAACCAGGTCTTAAGAGAAATAGGGAACTGTTTTTTCACTAGGTAATACATTGCAATTTAATGACCCATATAGCACTAAAACCTCGTTTCTCATACTTTGGATATGAGAGCCACAGTTAGGGAATAACTAGATTTTAGGCAGGAGTTGCCCAAGCAAGGATACAGAAGTGTGATAAAGTTTGGGTATTATAGAATTTGCGTAGGTGAGGAATTCCTAGAGTGGTAGTTCTAAACCTTGGTTGTATATAATATCATTTTCAGAGTTTAAAAACCTCAGACTACAAGAATCAGAATATTTGTATTGGAGTGTCTGTATGTTTTAAAAGTTCCCTAGATAGTTCCAATGTGTAGGAAGAGGATATCGCAGTATGGATATGGGAAGATGGTGATGGTAGTGATGGTGTAGAGCAGGAAGGCAGGAGAAAGCCCAGATTGACTAGCAGTAGCTTCCCCAGACATTGGATGCCAATAGGTGGAGTGGTAAAAAATGTCAGTATTAGTTTCCATCTAGGGCTAGAATATGAATTGTCTGTCAAGGCCGTTATCTTGAAGAATGACAAAGCCCCAACTCTCCTTTCCATTAAGAACAAATACTCATGGATTTTCTGCCTCAAATACTCTATTGGTTTAAAGGAACATGATCTTTTCTTAAAATTAAAGGCATTAAATGCATATTTCAAGAATGCATTTTATGATAGCATATTTAAAGAATGGTCTAAACAACCTTCCCTGCAACAGATATGTGAAAGAGTTTTGAAACAGCTTTAACAAAATTGTTAATAAATAATTCCAGATAAATTCATAAAGACTTCTTCGGGAGGTAGCATTTCAGAATTTAATAATACATAGAATCCAAATGTGCATGTGTAAATAAATATATATACTATAAGTCTGAATCTGAATTAATTTTATAATTTTTTTGCCCATGGTTTTGACACAGCCCTAAGATCCATTTAAAATAGAGCATCTTTCATTTGGGTAGCATTTGCAGCCTGTCAAGCTGTGCTTTTCCATTCACACTGATCACGCCACCATCTTGAAGACTTCATCTGGGAGAAGGAAAGAACAGGACAACTCCAAATCCAAATCTTCAAACTTGCTTAGAAGAGCAGAACTAGGGAAAGGAGAATCTAAAATTGCTTAAGAAGGGCAATAAGATGTATGGGAAAGGCCTTGAAGATTATTTAACAAAAGGAAACATTGAAGAGGAATTCGTGAGGAAACAAGTGGAGAAAAGGGCTTCTTCGTGGAAGGGAGATTGGCAGCCCATCAGCGCGATTTCTTGGGTCGCCCCTCCTCCCAGATGGTCTCCACTCTCCGCCCCTGGCGCTCCAGCTCCGGGCTGCAGAGCTTGGCCCGGAGATCGGGTGGGCGGGGTAGCATTTCTAGGCTTCCATTCGGCTCCGAAGGCTCACGGAGCACCCGGGCGTTAACTTAGCCCCGGGACTCTGAGCAGCTCACGGAGTTTCTGCACCTCTCAGAGTCTCCAGCTGCGGGAGGCGGTGGTCCCCAACTCTCTGAAGAAATTGTGTCAACTACTGCCCGCCTGCGGGTGGAAATCAGGGGGACCACGGGCAGTCCCACTGGCCCCCCACACCCCGGCAGGGTTACCTGCAGACAGCACACTTTCCTGTGGTTGCCCGTCGCCAGACACTTCTGAATGGAGCAGTCACGGTGCGGTGGCAGAGACCGCGACAGCAGCGCCCGACCCTGCCTGGCCCTGGGACTGGTGGCAGCGGCCCCTCCACCCTCCTCAGCGGCGTTGCCAGTACCCCCGGGGATACCGGTTCCTCCAACTTTCCTGCGGCCTCCCAACCTCTTTCTACGGGCAGCCGCGGCTGCCACCGCCCCCACCGCGGGAAGCGCAGGCTGCCTGCCGGCTGCCGCGCTGGAGAGAGGGGTGGGCACGGTGGGCTGCGGCTACCCGCGGACTCCCAAGTGCGCCCGTTGCCGCAACCACGGCGTGGTGTCGGCGCTTAAGGGCCACAAGCGCTTCTGCCGCTGGCGCGACTGTGCTTGTGCCAAATGCACCCTGATCGCGGAGCGCCAGCGCGTCATGGCCGCCCAGGTGGCGCTGCGCAGGCAGCAGGCCCAGGAGGAGAACGAGGCCCGGGGGCTGCAAAGATTCCTGTACCCAGGACCCTCCGGGCCCGGAGTTCGGACCTCTGGAGGCAGCAGCAGCACGGAGAATTCTCAGGCAGCGAGCGACCCTGTGGGGGCGACTGCGCTGGAACTTGATGCCTGGAGACAGGCTAGTGGTCTGGCGACCCCTGCTTTCGAGGTTTTCCAGCTAGATAATACGGAGGAAAAGCAAGGTGAGTTGGTCTTTTATTTCCTCTTTGAAAAAGAAAAAAAAAGATTGTTCTGGAGAAACACATTTTGAAACAAGCAGCCGTGACCTGGAGGAGGGCGATAAAAGTTGCTTAGAAGAAGCCCTTGTTTAAGCTGTGGGAAACGGCTCTGCAGTATTACGTTAATGCGCGTGGGTTCTGCAACAGGTCGTTAATGAGAGTGGTTGAAACCCATCACATTCACTTTGGAAAAGCTTTCTGTTCCTTCAGGTGATAGGATAACAATGAAAAAGTGAAAAAAGTGAAGGGTGAGTCAATCAGATGAGCAGCTCATGCTAGGAATGGAATTTGCACCCACGTTTCTATGACTCTGTGTGAGCAGAACTTCCGGTGGGCATTGAGTGAAAATGTTAGTGAGAGCTGCTGCGTTTTGAACTTGCTCTGTACTGTTTTCAGCTATAAAACCAGAGTTACCCTTCTGATCTTATCTGGGGAGCTCACTGATAGTTGAGAGCACAGTTCTTTACCCTTGGGGCAAATTTTTGGAGCCAGCTAGAAGTAGGGAAGAGACTGAAATCTACCAAACCCCCCTTTCATCCAATATGCTTCAAAATTTTAAGCATTCCACCCCCAATCCCCATCGTCAACCTCCTAAAGTGATGCTTTAATTTGAAGTTTCAACTCTTCCCATAGGAAAAAAAATGTTAAGTTTTACAGATTTGTAAAAACATTGATAAGAATTTGGTAAGAATTTCAAAGTCCAATATTAGGGATTTCTTATCCAATGAGTTTTAATTGTACTTATCAACCACAAGTCACTTTCATATACTGTTATTTGTGGTTGATAAATATATATTTGACTAGAGTTATCCAAAATAAACTTTTCCAGCTAGTGAAAATCCCACTGTATTTTAGTGAATGCCATAATCTTCCACAGTATCCAGTAGCAGTGAAAATGTTATTTCAGTATTTTTGTATAAATCTAAGATGGGTTGTGTCACATGAGATTATCTGATAATGACACATTAAGTTATTAATTAGAAAACGTCCCTGGATTGTGAAAATTGCAGATCTTAGATCAGAGGACTATCTTTATTTAAATAAGACATACATAATTTCTCACCTATGCCAATTTTTGTCCGTGTTCTAGTTTATTTTAGTAGACAAAATAGACTTTAAACATTGCTCATTAAAATTCAAAGAGGGCTGAAGAGGAAAGTTATTAAACAAAACTACTATAAAAGAGAAGTAAAAGTTAAAATTCTGTAAACTAAATTGACAGTGAGATTTCACCGACAACCCTCATTTATATATTTTTCTTGGAGGGGTACCAAAGTGTCCTGTTTTATAAGGCCCACTAATTTATTTTATTCTTTGCCTCAGTTGACCCCCAACCCCCACTTTGATAGACTGGTTTCATGGCTTTTCTGAACTGACTGCCTCTCACACAGTATCTGTAGGGAGGAATTCTATTTAAATTAGTCATTTGTGAGACAAAGACTAACAGTAATTCAGAGGTGGATCATATTCTCCTACACAAAAGAACTTTACAGTCAAAATGAGGAAGAGTTTATGTATCCAAAAACTATAAGATGTAATACACAGTGATAAAAGTGAAGAAGTAAAAGGAGCTGTAAGAGTTGAGAGAACAGAGAGATGATATAAGTGAAATCACAGTATTTTGAAGACACCTTATGTTTTAGGTAGTCTTATGCAATTGGTATTGCATTGCATTGTATGATACCCCAGAGTACAATAAAATAACAAACAATATACACAAATTGTTTTCAAGATGAAATTTTGATACCTCCCATGTTCTGGGGTCATATTTAGTGAATCATCCTTGTAAAACAGGGAATGGCAGACCTGTGCCAATCTATCTCCACTTGGCAGATTTCATCAGGAGAGTTTTATTGTTTTATTTGAAACTGAAAATGCTAGAAAATCTTTGTCGTTTTGTGGGAGCAACATCTTTTGTTACATGTTTGCTCTAATGACATTTTAATGATCAGAGTGTTAAATTGTACACTTACTTTAAATTTAAAATAAACTGTAGCTATTTCCTTAGAATTTAGGACCTCTCCTTGAAAAAACATAGGAATTTTTCAAATTGTGGTTGCAAATCACTGTTTCAGGCAATATTTGTTTTGTTGCATTTGTAAACTTTGTAGAAAAAACTTGGACTGAAATATTCTGAGTACCCCACTTGACAATTTACTCTTTTTAAATGGAAACAGAAAATAAATATGTCTATAGGATAAATGAAAATAAGTTATTTATTGATTATATGCATAATTATTTTCCTAAAGATATTCTTGTTTTATTAATATTCATATGCTCAACATGTTAAGGTAGAAAATCAAGTTGTGTAAAATATTTTTCCTTCATGTTGAAAAAAGTTGTGATTTGAGGCAAATGCCTAATATGTTATTTTTACCACACACTTTGAAGATCCAACAGATTGCAACAGTGCAATAGCGCAGTTTCTAATTTTCTTTTAGATATAATTTGACCGTAACCTCTTTTTTTGATCTCTTCTTGGGGACTGAAAAAGAAAGTCCATGTTTCACAGAGGAGTATAAGAAATACCAGCTCTGTGCCATCTCTCACATAAAATGAGATATGTAGGTCATATGATCTGAGATTGGTTGAGCAGAAGTCGTTATTGGTTTAGATTTAAAATGAAGTAAACGATTTTGTTATTTTTCCACATTATTCAGATAACTGGAATCTGAAATGTGAGCATTTAAAAAGCAGTTGTAAAAATGTAGAATTAGTGATTAAACAGAATATTTATTTTCATACTGATTGTTTCTTCTTTTGATTTCTTATCTAAACATAATTATTTTACTTAGTTCTTTTAGCATGGTGTCACTATGAAAAAAAGACTCACTTAGGTAACAACAAAATTCGGGTAACATTTAGGAAAACCTCAAATTGCCGAGATGGGGCAAAGTGCGTGAAATATTGGTGTTACGTTAACAGTTTGGGGTTAACAATAGACTCTCTTCACTGATTCCTAAATAACTACTGCATTTGTAAATTGTATAATTTTGCTATCTTGAAATGGCATAATAAATATCATTTCCCACTATTACAACACTGACATTTCCAAATAATCTTTTAAAATTCTTATTCATTAAAATTTTTACAGCAAAAAATATTATAAATATATGAGGGAATGAATTATTTTTCTCTAGCACTATTTTTCAGTGGGCAACACTATGTTCTGGGAAGTTTTTATTTGATTCCTTTTTTCTCTTTCCCCAGAACAAAAAGAAAGTAGATGTGACTCATGCCAGAGTGGACAAAAAGAACCAGTCTTCAAGTCTCATCAGCTTACCCTGGAATCATCTCCAGAGTCTATTGGTGTAGTTGGAAAACAAAATGTTTTGTCATCTGTTTCAGAAAACTCAAACAAGGATGATAGCATTCTGCCTCCTCACCGTGGGGAGCAATCAGGAGGTGAAGAGAGTCCCAGGTCTCTGTCGTCTTCTGACCTGGAATCAGGAAATGAAAGTGAGTGGGCCAAAAACCTCACTGCTGCCAGATCCAGACTTCCCACGGTGTCCACAAGACCAAGGGATCCTCTTGATATCCTTACCAAGATTTTCCCAAGTTACAGGCCTAGCCGGCTAGAAGGCATTCTACAGTTCTGCAAAGGGGATGTGGTTCAAGCTATTGAACAGGTCCTAAATGGGAAGGAACACCAACCAGACACCAGGAACCTAGCAAGCTCAGCAGAATTGGGACATACAGCTTTCCAGAGAGCTGCAAATTTTAGTTTAGCTGGAATTGGTTTTGGAACTCTAGGAAATAAATCAGCTTTTGCTCCTCTTCAAACCACTTCTACTTCTTACGGAGGTGATTCAAGTCTCTACAGCTTAAGTCCTAGACTAGGCATCAGTCCATTGCGGCTGGCATATTCCTCTCCAGGAAGAGGGCTCTCTGGTTTCATGTCTCCCTATCTAACTCCTGGGTTGGTACCCTCATTGCCTTTTCACCCAACGTTGGATTATGCCTTTTCAGGGATGATTAGGGATTCTTCCTACCTTCCTAGTAAAGACCCTGTAACTGGTAGCAGACTGTATTCCAGGCTGAATCAAGACAATCTGTAGTGCATTTGTCCATTCTCCCTTTCTGGAGTCTATCTACAAGGAGGCATGCGATACAACCCCACACCCAGACCTCCACCTATTACCGTGCTTACTATGTGTGTGAGCTCATTGCCAAGCCTTAAGGATGCTATTTTTTTTTAAACAAGCAATCTAATAAACTTAAGGTCTAAAGATTTCTTTAGCATTTATTAAGTAAAAAACAACAGCAACAACAACAACAAACAAAAAGAAGCATTTAAATATTACATGTGCCTTGAATAAAGCCATTTCAAGAAATATTTTATTTCAAATTAGTGAATTTTCTCCCTAAAATAGATATTGTAAAATTTCTACTTTTAAAACTATACTTGTTTTTATTTTATTGAAAAGTGGAATTCATAGCTGTAAAATACATGTGTAAGTATAAAACAATCCAGCATTATATAAAAATAACCAAAAGAAAAAAATTGCAGAATTGAGGTACTTCTAAATAATTATTGTTATAAACTACTTTCATTTTGTTCCTTGTACATTGGAAAGAAAAATGTTATTCAGAGTATTTAAAAAATTTTCACATATAAATTATTAGTAATAAGTAAAATTTTTGAGAAATTTAAATTATTTTTTCTGAATGTCTTATTTTTCATCATATCTGTCTTATTTGTGATAAGAGAGCCATTAACAAAACATTTTTCTTTTTAAGTGAACATTGTGAATTACACAAAGGTCAATGGAGCAAATATTAGGAAATGAGACTCTGCCATCTCCTGGCCACTATCACTAATTGCAAATCAGTTCCGAGAGTAGGCATTAAAAGCCAACGGTTTCCTAATTTTCATAATTCATAAAAGCTGTTTTTTGAAATAGTAATTTTCGATCATGCTACATAGAAATTTTGATATTATAAAGTGAATGTCTACTGTGGATGAGAATTTTAATCTCTTAGTGCTCTATGCCCGTGCCTGGGAAATATTCTTTTTTATATTTGTCACAAGAATATGGCAGTCATTCTCAAAGGTAAAGTAACATTATTCAGAAAATTTAAATAGCTGTTCAGATAAATAATGATTGATTCTAAATAGAGGATGCTTAATGCATTGAGAGTTTATAACATTTCCAAAGAAAAAATATTGTCATTAAATGTTAGAGGTTTCTTGAGAGTTTAAAAATACTTTTCATTCTTCATTTGGAGCATTTGAAGGCTGTTTATTTCAGTCAATGGAAAGTTCCTGAGAAAACTGCTTACAAAGCAACTTTATGTAAATTTTTTTTCACAAATTATTTTTAAATGACAGTAGTTTTATTGTTATTGTTAGGAATAAATAGAACCCAGCTGTGGTGTATGACAGTTGATGAATTAGAAATGGTTTAAACAGTGTGAGCAGCATGACTCACTAGAGATTTCTTAAATCTTGTGTGTGTGTGTGTGTGTGTGTGTGTGTGTGTGTGTGTGCATACACACAAGGGCCGGGGGGGGGGACCTGGAAAAAAGCTGGAACTTTTTTTTAAAAATTGCGTATTTGTTCTTACATGTTTAAACTCCAGCCACCTTCAAAGTACTCTCCATTCGATGCAATACTCCAGTTGGGACGTTTTTCTACTGCTCACTGACAGTTTTTGAACTTGTCAATTTTGATGCCTTTTAGTGTTCCTGCCATTTTTTTGTTTCTCCTCATCCAAATAGGTAAAATGCTTCCCTTTGGGAACTTTTTTCATCTGGGGAAACCAAAAGAAGTCGTTTGGGGTGAGATCGGGTGAATAGGGAGGGTGGGCCCAGGGGTCATGCTATTTTTGGTCAAAAACTGATGAACACTCAGCACAGGTGTGCTCGTAAGTCACCCATCATAAGATGGGCAAATGCATTGTCTTAAAAAAATTCACTGATGCTTAATGCAACCTCTCACAACAACGCCAACTGGTACGCTGATACAGATGGGTTTCTAGAACGCTCACCTAAAGGGAGAAGCCTGTACTACAAGGGGCCTGCCTCCAGAAGATAATTCGGTGTTGAGGGGAGTCCCTCCTCATATTATTTACTCAAGTCCTGCCAGTTTTGTCATCACGAAGGCTTTTCCATGAAGCCAAATGAGAATATATTTCTAAAGTGCATATTTTCCAGCAAATATGGTAAATGACTGAATAGTATTTAGTGCTGACTTGAGATGTAAATGTGTTCAATAGAGGATGCAGTAATTTAAAAAGCATGAATTTCAGAAAGCAGATCCTGTAAAAATTCCATTCAATTGCTATTCATTATTTATAAAGATAATAAGCT
This sequence comes from Anoura caudifer, assembly GCA_004027475.1. Classification (NCBI taxonomy): domain Eukaryota; kingdom Metazoa; phylum Chordata; class Mammalia; order Chiroptera; family Phyllostomidae; genus Anoura; species Anoura caudifer. Next base: position 34,245 of record PVKU01008114.1, on the reverse strand, counting down.
GGAACTATGGTACAATGCTTGACAAGTAGTTGATGTTTAATTACTACACACTGAGTGAAGGAAACCATTTTGGATAATAGAACTCTATGAGACTCTGATAAAACCAAAGAATTCTATGAAAGTGGCCTTCAAACACACCATTTTGCATGTAATTTCTTGGGGTTCTTGAATCTCCTAAATGCCTTTTAGGTTAGATTCTTAACCTGAATGTTATTCTTAAGTTGTTTCGATTGAATTAATTCATTTATTGAATGCTGTTTTTTTGAAAGTGCTAGATCCTATAGAAGATACCAAACGTAAAATATTGCATTCTCAAGGAAGTTACATTTTACAATAGAGATCTGGATTAAAATATAACAATGCTAGATTTGCTAAATTCTTTGTGTGCTTTATATATAATGATATGAATGTATCCACTTGAGAGACTGAGTTACTTTTGGACTGGAAGAACTTCTATTTTGGGCAGTACTCAAATTAAAAAAATAATTTTATAATCTTAAAACTTAATTTATGTGATGCTTTATATGTTTCATACCCTTTGCAATAATTTTATAACAAATAATTCTATAGAATAGGTCATTTTGTTCAACCGTTAAATTGCATGTGAGGAAATGGTGGCTCGGCAGTAGTGTCATTCATCCCCAGTGTTACAATAATAGTGTCAAGAAGCAGGAGTGTAAGTTGCTTCACTGATTTCAATTAGACTACAAGGTTTGAGGAAAGATTTGTTTGTCCACTCACAGCTTTGTACAGTATCTAGTACATAATAGGAGCTCAAGTAATAGTTTTCCACTGACTGAATTAAATAAAAGATAAAAACAAAGTATTAGCTTAGGAATTTATTTATTTAACAATTATTTATTATGCATTTACTCCATGCCAGGTACTGTATTAGACATAGGACACAAAGAGGTGACTAAGATACAAGACCTTGCTTCAAGTTGCTCACAGTCTATATTAGCATGTACGAGGTCTGTCTACAAGGTATCCAGCCATGTAATATGAAAAATAGAGATGTTTATAAAGAAGATACAAGATACAAGAAACATTGTACATAGAAAAATGGTGCCTCAGTCCCCTTTGAAGTAGGCACCTTGGGACCTCACACAGTTCTCCCAATCGCCATCTGCTGCACCTGTAGTATTTTCCTGAATCTCATCAGTCTGCAATCTCTTTCCTTTCAAAGGTGATTTTAGTTTTGGCAAAAGCCAGAAGTTGCAGGGCCCAAATCTGGGCTGTAGGGGGCTGAGTCACCTGGGTGATTTGATGTTTTGCCAAAAACTCTACATGAGACATGATGCATGAGCAGATGCATTGTCATGATGGAGCTCCCAATCACCAGTTGCCCATAGCTGCGGCTTTCTGAATCATTCAAATAGTTTCTGTGGAGGAATATTCAAGCTTAACACAAAATTTGATGCAGATTTGTTGTTCTCCTTGCTCAGTCCTTTTGAATGTGATCCACGGTACACATGCTCACTCAATGGCATGTACTGCCCCCATTGACTAGTACAGTGAAGTCGTCATTGTTCAGGCATGCCCAATCCAGACCACTTTCCTTGGCTACCAGGTTATGTAGATGACAAGCGAACTGTTCTTGTTATATTAACAATGATTGGACTTTTTTCAGATAGGCCTCAGTGTACAAAAACAAGCAACCATTGTCATTACTATTTGACATTGTTGTTGCTATTTGACATTGTTGTTATTCTACTGAGTTTTTTGTTATCTTGATGTTTATGCACATGGATGCTGCTTGAGGCCTGACCTCCTAAGTCTCTAATTAGGGGTGAGAAGAAGAGGGAGAACATCATTTCTATGTAGTGTGTTTAGGGAAGGAAGTTCATTCTGTTTGGTAAACAACTTTCAGGTCTATCATGAATGGCATGGACCAAGAGGAGGCTTATGTTCACTTTAATGGAGCCTTGTATGTAAGTCACCCAAGCCTCCTCATGGCTGAATCAGGATTATTGCCCAATCTCAGTCTGAGGAACGGTCTTTGAAATTCATCTGATTCAGTGCACAGGCCTCCTGGTCTAAGCTCTCTTCTAGCTCTTCTGTGAAAACAGGTTAGTGTCAAATCTGTTCTCCTGCAACTTCTGAGACAAAAGGATGCTAAGGATTTTAAGACTGCCTCTCCTAGAAATTTCTAACTATGAACTTGAAACTAAGAATACTATTTGTGAGGTATCCTAGCCATTGAACTCTTTCTTTTGAAAATGTATTTTTAGCTGGGGAATGAGGTAACTAAAAGGTAATAAAAATTTAAAAGGTGCATTTTTAGACATTCTTTAATCTTTGAAATTAAAAAGACTTCAGAATATAAGATAAGCTTAGGAAAAAGCACCTTACTATATACCTCTGTAAATAGAAGATGCACAAAATGAGACACAGTGTGTCATCAGCTTCAGAAAGGCAAATTTTTCTTTAGGGCAGCCTGATTCTTAAGTGTCAATGCTCATCCTTTATGTCAAGGGTAGTGGAAAAATTCGCACTCAGATCCATTCCTTCTATCCCCTCCCTCACATCTCCAAATAATCCTATTGTAATGCAAAGCTAAGCCCATAGTCATTTAACATCTTCCCTTTATAATTGGAGCTGTTTTGTTTATTTGTTTTTGCCTGCTAAGTATTATTCAAATGAGAGAAATTCGTTACCATTTCCCCTTTCTGAATTCTGTGTTAGCCATGGGGGATTCAGGGAAAGAGGCCACAAGTGTTGAGAACTATGAAGATGTCTCTTTCTCCCCTTGGCAAATTTGGTAATTGACATAAAACTGACATTGTAACTTTTTTTTAGGCTGTTACATAGCCTTGAGTCAAAATGGCCATATTATGTAGTCTTATGAGGATGTTCATAATTTTAAAATGGATACACAAATGTGGCTTTATCAAAATATGTCAGAAACTTGCTTTAAAATGTCAAATATTTATTAAAATCCTTTCTATAGATAACTTCATCGAGAAAAGTGGACTAGATTTTTGTAAAATTTGGAGGAAATTTATAAAATGTTGAACAAGAATGTCAAAGAATATTAATGAGGAAATCCATATCAACCAGAAGACATTTTATTTTATTTTGATTCATTTTCTAAAATTAAATTTATTGGAGTGATATTGGTTAATAAGATTATATAAGTTTCAAGTGTATGGACCCCTATGCTCATTATAGCATTATTTACAGTGGCCAAGACAGGAGGTGTTTTAGATTCCTGTCCCTGACATTTTATAAAATATTTCTCATAAAAAATATAAAGAACAAAGATATAAAATTCATTGTTATCTTAACCATGTATAACACATATGAGAATGACAGCTAATCTCTTAGATGACAAAATCAAATTTTTCTCTATTATGTTCTTTTTAAAGTATTAAATTTATTGTGGTGACATTAGTTAATAAAATTATATAGGTTTCAAGTGTACAATTCTAAGAATACATCATACTGTTTTTGTATGAGTTTTTTTTGTCATTTGTTGCTTTCAGTTCTATATCCTACATATGAGTGAAATCATATGGTTCCTGACTTTTTCTGTCTGACTTATTTCACTCAGCATGATATTCTCAAGGTTCATCAATGTTGTCCCAAATGGCAACATTTCATCTTTTCTTATGGCTGAGTTGTATTCCGTTCTATATATGTACCACATCTCTTTTATCCAATCATCTATCAAAGGACACTCTGGTTGCCATGCCTTGGCCACCATGAATAAATACTGCAGTGAACATAGGTGTACATATGTCTTTAAGAATAAATGTCAAATTCTTCAGACCCAGAAGAGATGTCGTGGGGTCACATAGTAACCTCCCTACTGGTTTCCATGGTGGCTGTACCAGTTTACATTCCCACAAGCAATGAATGAGGGCTCCTTTTTCTCTACCCCCCTCTGATGCTTGTTATTATTTGTCTTGTTGATGATAGCCATTCTAACAAGTGTGAGGCTGATATCTCATTGTGATTTTGATTTGTTTTTCCCTAACAGCTAAGGAAGTTGAACATCTTTTCATATTTCTGTTGTGATGCAGACACCGGCCCACAGTGTATGCGTCATTGTGGATGAAATGAGACATTCACACAGACTACCGAGTCCTGTGGAGAAAAAGGGACAGCATGGCTTTTCTCTCAAGGGGAGCAAAAACCTTGGCCCTTGTTGTGACTTGCCTTTACTGGGTTTCTCGGCATATCACATTATGGTCCTCATTTACTATGCACAGGTTTGCTTTAGGTGGTTACCTTTTACAGACAACAAAGGAGCAATGCCACTAATCACATCACAGAAGAAAGATATTTGCAAATGAAAAAGGGAAAAGTGGTCAAACCGGTTACACTCCGTACTGGGAAGTTTTTAGCAAAAGCAAGACTCAAAGCAGCCTAGGCACATTGTAGGCCTGATTCCCCATGGGAGAACTTATCTCTGGGAGTGGGTCCTGTGCCTCTCTGAGTGGGAGCTGGGCCCACACCACCAGAACGGTCTCCTATATGTTGGCCATTTGTATTTTTTTTTGGGAGGGATGACTGTTCAGGTCTTCTGCCCATTCCTTTCTTTCTTTTCTTTTTTTATTATTGAGTTGTATGCATTCTTTCTCTACTTTGGATATTAATCACTTATTGGAGGTGTTGTGGCTAATATCTTCTCTCCTTTGGTTGATTGCCTTTTGTTTTGTTTCTTCTGCTGTATAGAAGCTTTTTAGTTTGCTATAGTCCCATTTATTTATTTAATTAATTTATGTCTTCATTCTTTATTTTTATTGCATTTTTCCCATTGGCATTTATCTCCCCTATACTCTCTTCTATCTCTACCCACCCTTCTTAGCCCACAATTACCACACAGTTGTCCATAATTCTTTCTTTTTTCCCTTTTTGCTCAATCTCTATATCCCTACACCCCCAAGCTGTCAGCCTGCTCTCTATGAGTATGTCTCTATTTTGCTTGTTTGCTTTTACTTCTCTTGCCTTTGGGTCAAGTTCATAAAATTCTAAGACCAAGGTCCAGAATCAAAGTTTGTTTTGTTTTTTTTTTTTAGATTTTATTTAATTTTAACAAGAGGGGAAAAGGGGGAGAAAGGGAGGGAGAAACATTGATATGAGAGAGAAACATCAGTCAGTTGACTCTTGCACATGCCCCAACCAGAGACTGAACCCACAATGCAAGAATGTGCCCTGATGGGGAATTGAACCTGCGACCTTTTACTTCATGGACCACACCCAAGCAACTGAGCCACACCTGAGCTACACCAGTCAGAGCCAGAATGAAGGTTTTTTTAAAAAGATTTTATTTATTTATTTTTAGAGAGATGGGAAGGGAAGGAGAAAGAGAGGGAGAGAAACCTCAATGTGTGGTTGCATTTCCCATGCCCCCTACCTGAGGACCTGGCTCACAACCCAGGCATGTGCCCGCACTGGTAATGGAACCAGTGAAACCGGTTCACAGGCTGGCACTCAATCCACTTAGCCACACCAGCCAGGGCCAGAATCAAGTTTCAAAAGAGTTTATTCTCACCCCCAAACCATTATATTGTGCCTGTATAATATTCAAAAACTTAAGGTTAAAAAATCAATTGCATTCATAGACAACAGGGTGAGTGATCTGCATTTACAACACTTTTAATGAGGAAAAAAGAAGTGTTCTTTATTGATTGGTAAATTCGCTATGAAATTACCATGTAACATGGCTGTTCTAAAAGTCAGTTGATATTTAGACTACATTAGTAAGATTAAAATATGTAGAATGAGGGAGGTGATAGTGCCATCCATATGCTCTGGATTATCAAGTGGTCAGATGTTAGCTTAAGTAGTGTGATCAGTTTTGAGTGCTATGTAGAAGAGTGATTCTAAAACCTGCAGTGTTAGCAGAGAGGCAAGAAATGCTAAATGGTGATTGCAGTGGCAATAGTAGTGTTCTGTCAGAAAGAGTTTTAGTGATAGGAGAAATTAAAACATGTAAAAGCTAGCATATGACAGAGTGAATTTGCTTTATTCTTTATAATGCAGAGGGCATAGAAGGTAAAAGTTACGTGGAGGCAGAATTCAGAGGACCATAAGAAGGACATGTTGGCACTTAGCAATTGTTCAGGAGAGGAATGGCTGCCGCGTGTAATTATGTATCCTCTACTCATTGAAAACACCATGTAGAAATTACCAGTCAGAAACCTGATTGATTGGAGTTTTTATTATTGCTTTAGTGTTGGGACTGAATCATTTATAAAGCCAATAAGAAACATAATAATCATTTATTTAATAAATGATGTTCAATTCTAAAACCATGAAGATGAAAACATACAACCATTATTTGTCAATAAAACATGCTGCAATTTTGTTCATCCGAGCATTTCCTATGTGACAGTCTCTTGGGAGCATATGAAAAGGAAGAGAGAATGGAGCATGTTTTACAAGGAGTTCACAGTGACAGAGGTCAGCACGAAGTCAGTGAGTGTACACGGCATAAGAAAGAAGAGAGCTCAAAAAGGACATGGAAGGACACTGATGATAAATTTTAATATATTTTTCATAAAGCATATGCATGTCTTCCAGAGGGAGAATTGCTTTGGAGAGACTTATGATGGACTTAGCTGTACAACTTGGGCAGGGTACTTAAACTCTTGGGCAGGGTGTTTGTTTTCTTTCAATAAAGCAGGAATAAGAACATCTAACTTGCAGTGTTCATGGAGATAAAAGATGACAAACAGCATAACACAGTAATATTTATATTCTGTGTGCTAAATAAATTACTCTTACTGTGATTACTTTGTGTTAACATATTGTTTTTATGGCAATGTTTCAACAAGGACACTATAATTACATTTAATCTACTTCCAGTGGACTTAGAATCCAAAAGGCAGGCATCACCAGAGAAATATATAGTCCTAGTTTTAGTTTTCTTGTTTGGCTGTTCATTTCATAGGTGAGCTGCATGTTGATGGCATATTACTGTACATGTTATTTAGATTTTTTAAAGGACTTTGTGGAGTAAATGAACAGCAAAATCACAGTTTTGTATTCATGTATATTTGTCAGTCAGCATTCCATCAGGAAAACAGTCCCTTTAAGTATATATGGAAATAAGGGAGTTGTTAACAGAAATTTGACCTAACACAAACAGAAGGAGCTGGGAAGTGAAAGTCTGGAAGAGTGAACTTGGGAAATCAGAGAAGAGTTACTGAGGGATCTGCCTAGAGCATTGGTATGGGTAGACAAGTGGGACGAAATGAGAACCCATTGGAAACTTGTGAAGCCCAACACGTCCAGTCACTCAAACGGTTCCAAGGAGGCCGTTGCGAAGGGAGTTTGGGGAAGCCAGTGCCTCTGCAGAGCTGCCCCTAACTCTGTGGGTCAGCAAGCAGGCACCTGGCGGCGGGCCTGCCCCCACTGTCGGTCAGCAGGGTCTGCAGTCCAGTGTGGTCCAGGTCAAGTTGGCAAATATACTCTCTTATATTAACTATATTTGCTTCAAAATAAAGACAAAAGAATCATTCTTTCACCTAAAATTGATACATGTGTTCTTTTGTACCATAAAACCATGCTACACCTCTCCCCTTAAGAGGATGTACAAAGTGACTTAAGTCTTTGAGGAATGCTCATTCTTCTTTTAGCTGAGGCAAATCCCCATTTGACTGTATTATAACTTTAATTCTGAGATATAGTTAACTACCATTAATAAATCTTATGTTAGAGTATGGAAGTGAGTGAGAGAGAACATCGGTGTACATATACACAAACACGCAGAAGGAAGGAAGATATAAATGCTCTTATTTACCAGTGCCCTCATATTTGGAAGTGGTCATGGGATCAGAGATGGTATATATAACTTCCTTTTCCCACTCCTGTATTTCATAGTCTTTTTTGCCCCAGCAAGTGTCTAAGTTAATTGTGGTTCCTTACTTTGTGGGGTGACCCAGCTGTTTATTCATGAAGAGCTTGTGTCATTACAGTCCTGCTTTTTCGGATTGTTGCAGCCTTGCATTAACGTTTACCACAACATACGGGAAGACTAGGTGGCATTCTGGAGCATCTCCTGCACGCTGGCAACACTCGCCCTCTAACCTCTTGCCTGTTAGTTCAGTGGCAGGAGATGCCCAAAATAGCCCAAGGTAGTCTCAGGTTCCATTGCAATGCTGTGTTCTCTGGTGGAATAATTTCTCTTTTGGGGAAGAAAGACTTCTAAACCAAAAACAAATAAACAAGCAAGCAAGCAAACAAACATAAACCCCAAAATTTGTAGAGAAAGTAAACAAAAATATTGCTGGTGAGTCATTAACATTAATATGAGAAAGTCCCATATCTAGTCTGTGACTCCTAGACTCCTGAATTCTGGGTAAAGGAGAAACGTCATTACAGTTAAAGATGATTCAAAGCCTGTCTTATCCGGGAGTACATTATTCCAACCCCATCAAATGCTGTCACCAGCTGGTTCCATAAGTGCATCTTCCAAAGGCCATTTCATAATTTTATTAGGTCAGCTGTTTCAGGATGAGGAGAACATAATGATATCAGTAAATCCAAGGCTGTACTTCATTTGCTATAAAATGGGTTTCTTTGTCAGAAGCAGTGTTGCATGGAATCCTATGAAGGTGAGTGAGGCATTCTGTAAGCCTACAGATGGTAGTTTTAGCAGAAATATGGACTGTAGGAAAGACAAAACCATATCCGGCATGCCTGTCTTTTCCAGTGAGAACAAAGGACTTCTCCTACAATGATGGAAGTGCTCCAATGTAATCAACCTGCTACCAGGTGGCTGACTGCTTCCCCCAAGGAATGATGCCATTTCAGGTGCTGAGTTTTGATCTTAGCTCTTGGCAGGGTGGGTACTCAGTCATGGCTATAGCCAAGTTGGCCTTTGTGAGGGGAAAGGCATGTTGCTGAGCTCATACAAAAGTTTTATCTCTGCTTTCATGATCATAGTTTTTATGAGCCAATTGGACAATTAGGGGTATAAAAGGTAGGAAAAGACCATATGGTATTTGTCTTTCACTGATTGGCCTATTTCACTTAGCATAACATTCTCCAGTTCCATCCATGCTGCCACAAATAGTAGGAATTTCTTTTTTCTTTCTGCTCTCACCTATAAGAGGAACCTAATGAACAAAATAAACTAACAAACAAAATAGAATCACAGGCATGAAAACATGGAACAGACTGAAAGTGACCAGAGGGGAGGGGGGTAATGGTGGAAAGAAGGGGAAGGCCTAGACAAAGAACATGTATGAATGACCCACATACATGGACAACAGTGTGGGAATTGACTGTGGGAGTGGGGGGTGGGATGGGTGGGGGAAAGCAAAGGGGAAAAAATTGAGACAAGTGTAATAGAATAACAATAAAAATGATTTAATAAAAAAGGACTAGGAAAAGAATGAGTAACCTTGAATATATGACTATTAAGATTTTCCTGTCATAAACTTGCTGTTTGGTGAGCATTTGTATAGGTCAAAAATATTCTCATATTTCTTCCACACCTCTTCTCTAGGTCATGTTTCTTCCAAGTGACTGACCATCCACCCAAACTTAGCCACTGCTCATGACTCACTTTAGATATGTACCTCTATCCATCTATCCTTCCAGGAAAAAATGGCCAGGAGTACAGCATGAAGTTCTTCCCAGCGGAAAGACTTTATTCACCATGATCCTTCAGAGCCTTGCAGTGCTGCAGCTGTCCACTTTAGGAAGTCCCACACAAGTATGTGGAATTGTGTATGAACAAAGACCAAATTATTCTTCCTTGTTCTGCTCACACACACGCACATGCACACACACATGCACACACACACACACATACACAGAGAGAGAGAGAGAACCGAATGTGGCAGGAGCAGGAGCCATGACCATGAAAATTTGAGCCACTTTCATGCAATCTATTTGTGACTTCAGAACTTGTGTAGGAAAACCTATCTGTCACTCTCACTTGACTGAACACCACTGCAGAAGACTTAGTGGGTCAGATGACATCCTGCTTGTTATGAGTATATAAGACCACATGGTTATTTAATAGCCAATATTAAGTGTTAGGCCTCTACTGGTACCCAGGAACAAGGCAGAAGCTGTTTCTCAAATGAGTAATTATTTGCAGAGAAAGTAAAATTTTACTCCAAAGTCTAAGAGGTACACTGTGACTTATTTATAGCGGTGTGCCAAAGCTTTCCCTTAGGATTCCCAACTACCATAGATAATTCAAGCACCATCGGACATGCTGAGTCATGTGACCCAAGTGGCAGATAGGTTGAATGGCAGCCTATCTCCATTGTAGAGCCTCCTTTTGACCTAGATCAGAAACTGACAGCTAATTGGGTTATTTGGCATACATAGATCGAAGTAAAATGTCCAAATCAAGGTATCTCTTGCAACCAAAATTTGTAGGCCCATCTCTTAGAGGTAGCAGGTGTCAGATGGAGACATGTTCACCATGTGGTATGAGGTATTTCAACATACACCGAACCACTGCTTCCTAGAAATTTCACGGATATGATATACTCCTTATCATTATGATGTTTATTCTCTGATTCTCTGGCATGCATATATCTTAACAAGATACCTAGTGTACCTGCTACTGTCAGCTCACTAGCCAATCAATATAATTTACCTATGCAGTGGGCTTGCTTAATGTCCTGTAAATTGGAGCCACAAGCAAGTTTGCAGCAGATGGACCTATAGAAGACAGCTAGAGAGTTGATAGAGCCCTGAGAAAGAGCAAAGACATATTACTGTTTTTGGTGAGCTTTACTAACAAGTGGGGAAAAGTATTTTTGAAATTTATAGTCTTAAACTAGAATAAAGGAGTAGTGTTGATTTGTTTCAATAAAGTGACCACATCTGGAAATATAGCTGCAGATGTAGTTACCACTTAATTAAGTTTATCATAATATACCATTGTTCTTCAAGACCCATCTGCCTTATACAAAGGCCAAATAGATGAGTTGAGTTGAATGAGGATGTGGTAGCACCCTCTCAGTCCTTGATGGTGACTCAACTTTGGCAGTCTTTGCAGGAATGTTCTATTTCTTTTGTTTCACTACTTTGATAGGGAGCAGAAGTTCTAGAGACCTCCATTTAACATCTTATTGTAATTATCCTCAATCTGTAAGTGAGAGATCCAATGTGAAGATTCTATCAGTTGCAGAGTATGTCTCTTCCTATCATGCTTGCTTGAGTTGAGAAAGTAAACATGGAGTAATTTTGGGTACCTGTTGGGCTCATTATGAGGTGAGCCTAAGCCAAAAAGTTATTGATGATTAGTCTTCATTCCCTGTTTTAAATCTTTTCTAGCCATCCTGGTGGATCACAGTGGCGGTTTAGGTTCCAAGGGAATATCCATTGTTCACTAAACCCTGAAAAATATGATTATTTCTCTTTTGCCAATGTACAGGCATCTGGTAAATTGGCTCAGGTTAATTTAGGGAAATTCAGAAGGAAAACTTATGTTGAAATTGTTAAAAGCATAGCATGGTTTGTACTCAAGGGGACCCATCCTCAATTTTTATAAGAGCCTCTGGGTCTATAAACAGGTTCAAGTCCAAATATTTGTTGAGGTGCCAATGACTATTATGGTGACTGAAGGAGTTTCACCAGACTTAGAACCTTTCCAGTTGCACAAATCAAGTATGACTTTAGGAGGTTTCCCAACCTATTTCAGTCCTAGATATACAGTGATTTATTAGTTAATGCTGAAGAGCTCTGTAGGTCAAAAAAATGGTGGCTACTGCTTCAGCTTTATGGTTTTTAAAAAATATTCATGGTTTTAGTATTCAGGTTCATCTCTCAGTGCTTGAAAAACATGTGTGTTATGTGTTGTTTAGTGCTGTGTTCTCTTTACATCAATTAGATACTGTTGGTTGGTTGGCTGTCCAGTACTTCTATATCTCTACTGGTTTTTGTCTAGTAGTTCTGAAAGTTGCTGAGAGCAATGTATTAAGGTAGCCAGCTATTACTGTTTTTTTATGTCTCACTGTTTTGGCAAAATACATACACACACATATAACTTTCCCTCCATGCAGAAAATGTTACTAATTTAAATTAAATAATTTACTAGTGTAAATTAAATATTTAGGAATAGTATGATTTGGTGACTGTTGAATTTCTGAGTTTTTGCCATTTTCTTTCAAACTTTAAAAACTAAAGCAGGTACGTGGGTTCATGTGTTATAGCCCATAATTCATAATTTATTGATTCTTTGATTTGAAACTTTATATTTTCTAATACATTTAATATTTTGTAAAAATATTAGGATATATTTTCTAACATACATTTAATAATTTGTAGAAATATTATAATTTTTAGGCTTTTTAGTCTTTATTTTAGGGACAAATTTAGGGACTTATGGTTATTTCCATGGATGGAACACACTACAGCTTTTATTGCATTATGATAATTTTGATTAAAAAACAGCATGGCAAGAAGCAGCTGAGAATTCACAATTTAAACCAATTTACCCTTCATGTTGAATATACATAGCTGTGATAGACACAAATACATTTATTTTAAAATTAAAAAGACATGGCTTTGATAGAAAACAAGATAAATATTTCTATAGGCAAGAAATAGAATAGGAACTAACAGTAGTAAACACAAGGGTAAGGCACATGTCTTTAGGCTTGAGCAATCCAAATGGTCATAGGCAATAGGAACTTGTCTATTTTGGACTAATGTAAGCCAGCATTGCCTTCAGTTCATGGGTAGTTGGAAAAAATCATTGATGAATGGGAGTTAGAAGATGCGGCTGGAGTTCTCTGCCAAAGAAAGCAGGCTAAAAAGGTTGCCACAATCGCCTGGGGTTATATCTTGGTTGAGATGATCACAGAGAGAAACAGTTATTCACTCAGAATCTGGACCATGCTCTACCATGGCCTTTGATATCATTCTAATATTAATGTGAAATGGGAGCCTTGAGGTGCCAATATAGTGTGTGGTCATGGGCTGGAGGTCTGGAGGGTGCCACGTAGGCAAGAAAAAACTGTTAGATAAGGAAGCATGAACACAGAGAGTAAGAAAGGGAGAAAAGTGAACTATCACTAAAGATAGGCATGCAAATTAAAATTTTAATACACATGAAGAAATCTACTTTCAAGAAAGCCATTGCAAGAAATAGTTGGGACATGAGCATATGTCCATGAAATTCAAATTACAGAATAATTTGGAGATGACTTTAAAACAAATGTTCCAGAGCCTAAAATGTATAAAACTAGAAGTATTAGTTAAAAGGAAATTAATTTATGAAACAAAGTCTGACTTATATATTTCTAAAAAAAAGGTGGATACAGCAAAAAAAATTAAAATCCAAGGAATAAAAATAATTGAGAAAAGAATTAGCTAATCAGAAAATTATTCTGAGAAGTTCATCTGTAATTTAGCACAGATAAAGAGAGGAAAAGGATAAGTAGATCTTTAAAATGATAGTGTGAGAGGTTCCAACATATGTGCTGCAGGAGTTCTAGCAGTAGAGGATCAAAGAAATTGTATGGAAGAAATAATAGTTAAGATATTTTTAGTTATGAGGTGGTGGGAAGAAGGAGAAAACAACAAATAAAGAACTAACAAGAACAAACAAGTAGGCAAAATATAACCAGAGACATTGCAATAAAGAACAAACTGACAATAATCAGAAGGGAGCAGGGAGAGGGATAATGGGGTATGATAGGGAAAGGTCCATCAAGGAACACGTATAAAAGACACATAGTCAAAGCCAAAGGGGGTAGGTTCGAGGGTGGGAGGTGGGGATGAGTGGGGCAGGGGGCCATGGTGGGGTGAAAATGGAGATGACTGTACTTGAACAACAACAATAATAATAATAAACAAGAAACTGTTAAAATATGTTGATAAATGTTATTAACTACTGTATGCCTACTTTTTAAAAAATAAAAAATATGGGACTGTGGATTTAGACAAAAATGGAAAATATTATTGGAGGAATGTGTATTTGTAACAAGTTAAAACTTGTTAATATTCCTGTCTTTTTTTTGGGGGGGGGAGTAAAACAGATGCTGAGTAATTTTAGGGCTTATTAGAAAAAAATATTTTCCTAAGTATACAAGTTGAAAACCTAAAAGTTATCACAAAGAATAATGATGAAATGTATAACTCCCAAACCATGAGATGTGCTGATAAACATTTTATCATTTTTCTTCTGATGTTTCACTCCTTGCATAGAATCACGAACTTACTCTCCTCCCTGCTTCAGATTCCCTGCTGAGACCCACTGAGTAAAACCCACATAGAAGCTGGAGGGGAAGAGAGCTGTTGATGGGCCCCTACGCCTCCCCCTCTGAGGACACAGAGACTAGTGGAGAGGGGGCAGTTGATCTGGGGGTGTAAAGGAACATATCTGGTACAACCTCACTGCAGAAATAAATCCCAGACAGAATAAAGGCCCATATGGAGAAAACAAAACTTTGAAATTATTAGAAGATAATATGAGATTATCTTTATATTTAAGGGATATGGAAATATTTCTTTACCAAGATCCCCAAAACATGCATCCCCAAAGACAGATGAGTGGAACTATATAGTAAAATTAAATTTTTTGAAAAACAATACACAAAATTACCAAATATAAATAACAAATTACATGCGTAACACACGGAGGATAACTATCCAGGATTTAGAAATACTATGAGTCAATGAAACTGGCCAAGTAGCCATAGAAGATATGAACCATTACACAACAGTTAAAGTTAACTAGCTGAATCTTAAGTATCAACATGAATAAATCTCAAGACAAAATGCTGAATTAAAAAATGAAAGGATTATATGTAGTACTACAATTCCATTCATGAAATTAAACTAAAAATTCAGAGCATGCTGTATATTGTTTATGATAGATACCTAATAAAAGTACAAACATGTGGATTGGCTACAGTAAAGAAATTGCGTTAAGTACTTCTGAGTAGCAATGGAGGGGAATGGGAGTAGAGAGTGTAACATATGTGCTTGAACATAATCTCTACTGTTTTATTTCTTAAAACATCTTAAGAAATATGACAAAATGTCAGTTTTACTTAGTTCAAGAGGTTTAGGTACATTGCATTATCTTTTAAAAAATTTTCTGGGCTTGAAAACATTTTAAGAACAACTAAAAAGAAAACACTTTATTTATCCAATACAAAAATACTGTCTCTGATATATAAGAGTGATTTGGATCATCACTAGATCGTACTAATTTTAATTCTGTTGAAGAAGTTGATCGCTGAAGTTATGAAATTACTTTTGTGCTTAGTCTAGTCTCATTGTTTATGTGGTAATGGATCTGAACAAGCAAGAAATATTTCTTCCAGTCTTTCTTTCCCATAGCAAAAGAGAGCCATCAGTGTTAAACATATTCCCAGGAGAATAGCAGCTAAACAATCAGAAAGAGGTCCTTAATTCATGCATAAGTGTTAATTGATTTTTTTAATTCAGTAAGCAACATGCACAAAACAGTACTCTGGGCTATATAGATAAATACAGAAATCACCTTAGAGGAAAGAGCAGGTGGCAGGAAATCAACATTTACTAAACACTTCATGCGTACCAGCTCCTAAGCAGGAATTTTAGTGCACAGTCAGGCTATCAATATGGAGTCTTTTAAATCTAATGTTTTAAAATATATATAATATTTATTTAATGTTTGGCAGTTAAAAACTTGTTTCCTGTCAATAAAAATTGAATGTTTATGTTTCAAATAAGGGATTCATTCCACAAACTAATTACCACAGCACTTAACTCATTTGAACTTGTCTTGCTGTATCGCTCATTCATACTCTAAAGAAAGGGACACCTTATTTGGACAGATGCGTGGAAGCTTCAGGTTTTATTTAGACTATACTTGAACTTTCCTTTATCTGTCTTTTCTGTTAGCAAAACACTTCCTACTCTTCTAGGGTATTTTTTTCTTTGTCCAGTTTTCTTTTCTGAATTTCTGAATCACCAAATTTGTTGGGTGACGTCAATGCTAAGGCCAAAGTCCTAAGGTTTCTCTTGATCTAGCGCCTTCCTGATTGATCTTGGGTAACATAGCTGACTCTTTAATGTCCCAGTATCCTCATCTGACAAATGGGATGATAATAACACTAATACTTAGCTCATAAGCTTGCTGGGTAGGGAGGAAGGTAGATTACAAATTAGGAAATGACACATCTACCTCAGTTCAACCATGAGTAGCATAAAGCCTCTGAAAATGAAACCTATCATTTTTTTTAAAGAGTTAGGATTTAGATGATAAAACAATACACTTGTTCTTGGAAAACAGCACTACACAGCATAGCCCTGTGCTTCTGATTTTCAGATATGACCTGGGGCAATGTCAGTTGTCCAGTCTTTATTTAACCTGGGATGCTCTTATGCACCTTGCACAGAATGGGTTGACCGTGTGAGTGAGTTTTAAATTTTCCACTTGAGGGCGCTGTCTACTTCTGTGGGAATTGGAACAGCCCAAATGTTACACAAGGAGCCTTTTTTTCCTGGGAACTCAAATTAACTTGTACATTTCCCATGTATTCCAGTGACGTGTTAGCTCTCCGTATTGATTAGTGCCCCAGTCTGATGCCATTCTGACCTATGCTCAGCACTTTATATTAGACATTTCATTACTTTGCATTAATCTTCTCAAATATCTTGAGAATACTTACATCAATTTTGTAAATGAGCAAACAAGCTGAGAAAAGTTAAGTAATTGCTCCAATTTGTCCTAACTAGCATTTGGTATAAAACTCAAACTTAATCCTAGATCCGTCTAACTAAAAAACTAGTTTATATTCTTCCATGTTTCCTCTCTTATATATGCATGTGTGTGTGTATGTGTAGTTACAAATGTGTGTACACATGTATGTGTATGTGTATGTGAGATAGGCATATATATAAGTGTAACTATAATTTAGTGGGAAAATGTATGTATTCTATTTAAATTATATATTTTAAAATTATACTTATATTTTAAAACAGATCCAACTTAAATATCTTGAAGAAAATACACAGATAGAACTGTTGGCCTGCAGAGGAAATTCTGTTTTCTTGTTGAATAATGCAATAAATGTGCTAAAGCAGAGCCAGTATGCCCAACTGTTTTATCAGATTGGCAAGTGATAAAAAAACAACAAATTACTGTCTAGAAAGAAAACACAGTGTTTTTTTTTTTTTTTTTTTAAACCATGAGCTGCATTAACTAAAGGGAAAGCAAGCACTCTGGCCTGTTTAATAGGTGAGTTTTTTCTCCATCTCTTATAAAATTGAATTAGGTAAAGACTGTAAAATTATATTTATAAAGAATCGATTCCCTGAGCAGACTAAGCCACTAATTTACATAAAGTTACCATTTTCATTTTCTAACATAAGTAAAAGCAAAAGAGATAGTAGTATGCATTATAATTATTCCATTTGCATGCAAATATTATTATTTCATTTGCATAAAAATTCTTCAAGGTAACCAAGTTGCTATTTGCTACCTCTTTGTCTTTAGATAGTGTACAGATTGAATGCTTTTTTTTTTCAAAATTTTCAAATTTGAGTAATCTCATTAACAGAAAGGTCACTGAGGAGAGCATTTATATAATTATCATTTGAGCTTTGTGTAAGTCAGCATTTTCTTCATAATCAATAGTAAGCATTTATTTGATGTTTGTGGTGTCTGGGGCATTGTGCTGAGCAGGAGTAAAACATGTTTCCTGCCCTTTTTGAAAGCAGGGCTTCAGGGGGAAAAACAGGAGATATTCCTTGTCTGAGAGGAAGGGCTGTGAGACTAAGGGTGGCGGACAGCACAGAAAGGCCAGGCCCTTACCTAGATGTTTGCATTTCTCAAAATTTGCCTACATAGTGCTTTGTTACATGCAATATAGTTAATATGCTCTAGGCATTTCCAGGAGAGAAAATGAACCTGGGTAGCCATGGAAGTCTGTTTCTTCCCATCTTTTGGTAGTTTAACAAGAAGTTGGCTCAGAAGGTCTGAGCTAATTCAAGAGGAGAACAGACTGGATACTACGGGCTGAACCCCTCCCCCTTCCCAGTAATTCCCTCACCAAGAAATGAGCATTGGTTTTTGGTAGCCTATATGTTTCCTGTAGTACTCTTCCATCCCTTTTCCCTCTATGTAGAGGGTTATGGAGTTAGACTCCTTCCTTCCTGGGAGTTCTGTGTGTTGTTTGCTGTTCAGCTGCACCTGCCCTAAGCACAGTTACCTCTTTGAGATAAAACAAGACTTTGAGAGATTGTGTGTGCTCTGCTCTGTCTGTTTTTAACCCTTTAAAAAATATGTGGGTGGTGCTAGTGGTATGTGTGATTGTGTTGTCTTCATATAACACATTTACTTATAAAATGCCCTGTGTGAGCAAGGAGGGCAAAGACCACCAAATCAGTTATAATTAGAGTCACAGCAAAAATGATCTTCAGAGTCTGGCATGTCACCTGTGCTCAGAACCAAAGGACCAACTAATTCACAGCTTATGGGTGTGTTTGCATAGATATTCCAATGACTTGACTGCCATGTCCCCGCTTGCTATACAGGGACACATTTAAGAACCCAGATCATGAAACAAACTTTGATTCAGGCACATCAAAGTGGAAATTTTTTGAGAATACATCAGTGGAAGTGCTAATGTTAGATAACAATATGTTATACATTTTAACACTGACCTTTAACATTCCAAGAGCAGGAAATGCCTGAGGCTTGCCACTGTCATTGCCTCAAGTTCTAGTTGAACAAGCTTTCATTTGGCCCTCCAGAGGCCTACTGATGAAATCACTTTGAGAAATGTCAGAACTGGATAAAACATTTTCGCACACATTATGCCTGACAGGCAAACCTGGTGGGCTGATGTCAAAAACATAAAACCTCATCCTAGACTTTTTTTGAAATGTGCCTGTTCCTTCTACAAATATAGAGCCGTTTAAGATTAACTTCCTGGCTGAGACCTCCACACACTTCAGAGGACACGTAGGGCTGATAGCACTGATCGCTGCTGGGCTTTCTTTTCTAAAATCTGGAGACAAAAAGAAAAAATTATGACATTTACTTTCCATAGACAGAGTTCTATAATCCGTTGAAAATTGTTGAAGTAGAGGGTCAGACAAGAGATAAATAGGCAAGAAAAAAATCCTTGGAATGTAAAGGTTATTTGACATTGACAACCATTCTGGCTCAAGGAAATATGTAAACAAGCAACTGAGGTTCTTTCTCCCATGTGAAATGTAGTTATTTTTAAAAAACTCAAACAACAAACAAAACCATGCATTTAATCAAAACTGTCTTGCTTTTTTCATTTAACAATGTATACTAGAGATTTTTCCAAATCAATCTCAGAGAGACTCCTTGTCTTCCATGCCCACGTTAAACTGTAACTGCATAGTACTCCAGTGCAGGCATGTGGCGGTTTAAGTGGTCTCCCGTTGAAGGCCATCCTTGTGGTCACTAATTTCATGCAATTGCAAACAATATTAAAATGGATAATTCCGAATATATATCATTTTGTTTGTGTATAATTATACCTGCAGGATAAATTCTGTAAACTTGTATCCGGGTCATTTATAATTTTGAAAGATCATGCCAAATTGCTCTCAATAGTTTAACCTAATTTGTGGCCTCAGTAGCAATTTATGAGTATTATTATTATATAGTATGTCAGAAATGTGTTGATTTTCAATAGGTACAAATATTTGGGTTTTCTGTATAAAAATAATATTAATGTGGTTTTAATTTTCATTTCTCTTATGACGAAATTAAACCTTTTCAGATGCTTGCTTTCTTCTTTCTCTTTCTGTAAACCACCTATATATACACTGTGCTAATTTGTCTGTTGGGTTGTCGTTCTCTTATAAACTTTCTTAGCAACTCTTTCTATATTAGGGAAATCAATATTTTGTTTCTGGGATATAGTGTTTTCTTCCATCTTTTGATTTTACATTAAGTATTTTTTCCTGCAGAGAAATCACTTTTAATTATAATTTTCAAATAATAAAGTACATTAATCTTTTATTCTTTGGCTTCTGAACTTTTAGTACAAGTTAGAGAGCCCTTATGTACTTCAAAACAATAAAAGGAGTGTCCTAAGTTTTATTCTAGTGGTTGTTGTAAATATATTAATTATAATTATTAGCAAATAAAATATTGAGATATTAAAGTAAATATAAAATCTAATATTAATAAGAATGCAAATACATTAGTAATAGTTAATATGCAATTATTAATAAAACAATAAAATATTATATGCATGTATTTACACCTTTGACAGAAGATTTATTTCATTTTTTTCCCATTTTCACATGAAAAGTCAGGCAAGAGATAGCATAGCAATGAGATTGCGCTGCTGGTGCTGGCCAGCATCTAGTATTCTGGTTGCCAGGAAATATCTTTTATCACTTAGGTAGGATGGATAGTAAACCAAGGCAGCCAGGAGGAGGAAGACGTGTTTCACTCACTAACTCAGCACTCCTGTGCCTGGTCCGATAATATTGCCAGGTGTCCCAACATCACAAGAAACACTATGTTAGCATGGAGGAGAGAAGTCCTTGAAATTCTATGTATTGTTTCCACTATCTGGGAAAGGAAGGCTTTGAAACTGTGTATTTATCTCAAGGCCTGGAAGATAGGAGGGGTCCACAGTGAGCAAAGAAGCCCATAAAACAACTTTGGTTAATTGCCTACCTCTGGTCACTATCTCCTTTATGAGGGAGTCCCTAATGCTTACAGAAAGAGCCCATAAATAACTCTGGGTAACTGTCTCAACTTTAAGTAACTGCCTCCTGTCACGTATCTGTTTTACAACAGGATGAACAAATGGGCTCTAGAGCAAGATAAGGATTCCGGATAATGGACTCCCGCACATACCTAAATTTGGGTATTCATGTCCCCTTGGGAAAGCTGGCACCACTTTTACCTGTCAATCAATATGTAAATCTTTAATCACCATCCTGCCAACTTTGTAAGTCCTCAGAACAAAGGACCTGGGGCTCTTGACACCTCTGCTCTGACTACCCTTGCCCTTGCTTCTTGCCACCCTTACTTTGCTATGCTCTGAGCCCCCACCTTGGCAACACCTGTTCTCTTCCATGAGAACTATCATCAGTAAATCACTATCAGCCTGCTTGCATGCTAATAGACTCCCTGATCTCGAGTTCTTTACTGTGTCAGCGAGAAGAACCAGACTTCTCCATTACCAAAGATACTTTATGTTTCTTATTTTAAAGATTTTTTACATATCTACGTATTTACAATATTATTTCAATCAAATAATATTGTCCATATTCTTCTTACTTTTTAACATGTTTTTCTTTTTTTAATATATTTTATTAATTATGCTATTATAGTTCCTATTTCCCCCATTTATTCCCCTCTGCCCTGCATACCCCCTCCCACCCACATCCCCCCACTTTTAGTTCTTGTCCATGGGTCATACCTGTAAGTCCTTTGGCTTCTATATTTCCTAAACTATTCTTAACCTCTCCTTGTCTATTTTCTACCTGCCATTTATGCTGCTCATTCTCTGTACCTTTTCCCCCATTCCCCTCCTCCCATTCCTTGCTGATACCATCCAGATAACCTTCCATGTGATCTCCATTTCTGCGATTCTGTTCCTGTTCTACTTGTTTGCTTAGTTTGTTTTTGTTTTTTTTAGGTTCAGTTGTTGATAGTTGCGAGTTTGTTGTCATTTTACTGTTCATATTTTTTATCTTCTTTTTCTTAGATAAGTCCCTTTAACATTTCATGTAATAAGGGCTTGGTGATGATGAACTCCTTTAACTTGACCTTATCTGAGAAGCACTTTATCTTCCCTTCCATTCTAAATGATAGCTTTGCTGGATAGAGTAATCTTGGATGTAGGCCTTTGCCTTTCATGACTTGGAATACTTCTTTCCAGCCCCTTTCTGCCTATAAGCTTTCTTTTGAGAAATCAGCTGATTGTCTAATGAGAGCTCCTTTGTAGGTAACTCTCTCCTTTCCTCTTACTGCTTTTTTTAAAAAGATTTTATTAGAGAGGGGAAGGGAGGGAGAAAGAGAGAGAGAAACATCAATGTGTGGTTGCCTCTTGCGTGGTCCCCACTGGGGACCTGATTCACAACCCAGGCATGTGCCCTGGCTGGGAATCGAACCTGCAACACTTTGGTTCACAGCCCATGCTCAATCCACTGAGCTATGCCAGCCAGGGCCTCTTGCTGCTTTTAAGATTCTTTCCTTATCTTTAATCTTGGGTAACATAATTATGATGTGCCTTGGTGTGTACTTCCTTGGGTCCAACTTCTTTGGGACTTTCTGAGCTTCCTGGACTTCCTGGAAGTCTATTACCTTTGCCAGATTGGGGAAGTTCTCCTTCTTTATTTTTGAAACAAGTTTTGAATGCTTGCCCTTCCTCTTCTCCTTCTGGCATCCTTATGATTCTGATGTTGAAACATTTAAAGTTGTCCCGGAGGTTCCTAAGCTTCTCCTCATTTTTTGTTTTTTGAATTCTTATTTCTTCATTCTGTTATAGTTGAATGGTTATTTCTTCCTTCTGGTCCAAATTGTTGATTTGAGTCCCGGTTTCCTTCCCTTCACTGTTGATTCCCTTTAGGTCACTTTTCATAGCCTTCACTTTTTCCTCTATTTTGTGACCATACTGAACTAATTCTGTGAGCATCCTGATTACCAGTGTTTTGAACTGTGCATCTGACAGGTTGGCTATCTCTTCATTGCTTAGTTGTGTTTTTTCTGGAGCTTTGATCTGTCCTTTCCTTTGGACCATTTTTTTTTTTTTTTTTATCTCAATGTGCCTGTTACATAGTAAGGTGAGGAGCCCTAGGTATTTGCAGGGGCAGGGCAACCCACATCGCTGTGCTGTGGTGCTATTAATCAGGGAGGGGTCTGAGAGGGAGCTATGTGGCCCATTCAGCTCTCTGCCAGCTTCCAGTCTGCTCCCCTGCCACTACCCACAAGCAAATTGGGCCCTTCTGGTGCTGATTCCTGGGTGGGTGGGTTTGTGTATGTTCTAGGACCCTGTGGGTCTCTCCAAAGAACTCTCCTGTGAGGCTGGGAATTTCTCCCACTGCTGCAACCAACTCACAGGTTTTTTCAGTCAGAGGTTTGAGGCTTTATTTTCCCATGCTGGAAACCTTGGTCAGAGGAGTCTATCTTGCTCTCCAGTCTGTTTCTCCTGGTTTATCCACACGCAAATGTGGAACCGACTGCTCTGCCAGCTTCCACCTTGCCCAGTCTGCCGGCCATCACCTTCCAGTGAGTGCTCTCTGCTGGGCTGCCTGGCTCTGCCCTTTCTACAGGTCTGGATGAATGTTTCTTTTTTAACTCCTTATTTTCAGTTTCCATACAGTTTGATTTTCTGTAAGTTGTGGTTGTTTTTTGTTTTTAAATTTGTTGTTGTCCTTCTCTTGGTTGTGCAAGGAGGCACAGCATATCCACCTACGCCTCCATCTTGGCTGGAAGTCTAATATCTTTGTGTGTGTGTGTGTGTGTGTGTGTGTGTGTGTGTGTGTGTTGGACTAATAATGTCCTTGTATTAATATATTTCAATTTTTGCTTGTATCTTCTGTATTATTATTTTGTGTTTTAAAAGGTTGTAATATTATGAGATATGTAGATATTAATGACTTTAACATATTCATTGTGATTTGTACCTTTTGGACTTATAAATTACCTTTGTGACTGTCTTTGACTTTTACATCCTTATATTCAAACCAGATTTTATTCCAAGATAAAAATTCCAAAGACATAAAGAAGAATTATTATGGGGAATAAGGAAGTTAGTGTTCACTTTGTGGTTTTGAATTTATAAAGCTAGTTCACCTTATTTTTTACTATGATTTTAACATACAACAATTTTCAGTGTTACCTTAATTATATACCAAATGCTGAGTTCTTGATTAAATATGAACCTGATTAGTTTAAGAGAATCTCATACTTTTTACTCACTGAGATTCTAACCTAGTAAATTGATGATGTCTTTTACTGGTTATGAACTACTCTATTTGAAAAGATCATTACCATGAAGATATAAACACTTAGAAACTGTTCTCAATTGTAACAAATTGTTATCAATCATGAGTCAGCATAACCTTAATATCATTTTCATGGCAGAAAAAGAGTTAGTTTTTGTACATGGTAAATGGTTTCAACGTTTATTCTTTTGCTTGTAGCTATCTAGTGCCATTTGCTGAAAAGACAATTCTTTCCTTTTTTTTAAAATTTATTTTAATTGTTGTTCTTGTACAGTTTTCTGTCTTTTGCTCCCATTCCAGCCCACTGCCCCAGCCCTCCCCACCCCTCTCCCATTTCTTTCCCTTTTGAATGGTCTTGACATCTTTGTCAAAACTGGTTTACCATAAGGTGTTTGATTTTATTTCTGGACTTTCAGTTATATTCCATTGATCTGCATTCCTGTCCTTAGGACAGTACCACACTCTCTGACACACGATCTGATTACTGATCCCTATCTGATTACTGATGAAAGTGTAAATCATCCTTTCTTCTTCTTTTTGTTGTAGTTATTCTGAGCCCTTGCAATGACATATGAATTGAAGAATCAGCTTGTTAATTTCTATAAATAATCATAGTGATTACATTGAATTTGTAGATCAGTTTGAGGTGTACTGCCTTTTTAACAATGTTAAATTTCTGATCCATGAACAGAAATTAAATGTTTTCCCAATTATTTTGATCTTTGTTAATATCTTTCAACAATGTTTCATGGCTTTAAGAGAATAAATTCTGCATGTTTTATTAAATTTATTCCTATTTCCTTTCTTTTGATGTTTTGAAAATAGAATTTTCTTATTTTAATTTTTAGATTGTCTACTGCAAATATATAGAAAGAAAGCTGATTTTTTCACATTGGTGTTTATGCTGAAAACTTGCTGAACTCATTTATTAGTTCTGATAACTTGTTAGTGGATTATTTAGGATTTTTTCATGAAAGTCACTTCATCTATGAATAAATATTTTACTTTTCTTTGGCAATCTGGATGCCTTTTATTTGTTTTTCTTGACGAACTAATCTGGTGAGAACTTCCAGCACAGTGTTAAATAGAAGTGGCAAGATTGTTTACCTTGTGTTGTGACTTATCCTGGGTGAGTATCTAGTCTTTCAACATTACATATGAGATAATTCTGAATTGTTTCTAGATGTCCTTTATCCAGTTGAAGAAGTTTCTCTTTATCCCTAGATTATGGAGTTATTTTTATCATAAAAGAGTGTGACATTTTGTCAGGTGCTCATTCTGTGTCTATTGAGATGATTGTATTATTTTAAAAAATTCTATTAATATTATGCATTACATTGATTTTCAAATGTTAATCAAACCTAGTATGATAGGAAATATCTCACTTGACCATAGTGTGTAGTTCTTTTCATATGTTACTGGATTCTGTTTACTAGTATTTTGTTGAGGATTTTTTGTGTCCATACTCATAAGAAATATTGGTCTGTAGTTTCTTTTCCTGTGTAGTGTTCTTTTCTCTTTCTCTTTTTTTTTCTGTTTTCCTTGCCTGTTTTCTTAATGTCAAGATAATACAGATCCCATAAAAGGAATTAGGAAGTACTCTCTCTAATTCTAGTTTTTGAAAGAGTTTGGGAAGAATTGGTACTAATTCTTCCTTGAATGTTGGTAGAGATCAGTGAAGCCATATTGACCTAGACTTCTTTGTAACTAGTTTTTTAAATCACAGATTCAAGCTTTTCACTTTTTAGAGGTCTATTCAGATTGTCTATTTCTTCCCGAGTCAGTTTTTAATACATATGTCTTTATTTTCATTTACCTCAGAGCATTTTTCTATTTACTTTTTTATTTTTTCTATGACCTATTGGTTATTTAAAATGTATTGTTTGATTTCCACATATTTGTGAGTTTCCTTAGTTTCCCCTTTTTATTGCTTTCTAGTTTCATTTCATTGTATGCAGAGGACATGTTTAGTATTATTTGTATCTCTTTAAATTTATTAAAATTTGTTATATGGTTGATTATGGAAAATGTCTCATTTGCACTTGAGAAATACATATGTTATGTTGTTGATTAGAGTGTTCTATGGATGTTTGTTACATCTGCTCAGTTTATAGTGATGTTCAAATATTCTATTTTCTTATTAATTTTTGGTCTAGTTATTTTTGTCTATTATTAAAAGCAGGATCTTGAAATCTTCAACTATTATTTTTGAGTTGTCTTTTTCTTTATTTCTGTTAGTTCTTGACTTATATATTTTTCTTGCTGTGTTATTAGGTGTGTGTACATATATAGTTGTTATATATTTTATATTCCTAATATATTGACCCTATTATTATTATAAAATGTTGTCTTTACTTCTAGTAACATTTTAAAAAGTCTATTTTGCTTGATATTAGTATAGCTCTTCCAGCTTTCCTGTGGTTGCTGTTTGCATGATATATCTTTTTCTATCAATTAACTTTCAATCTATTTATGTCTTTGAATCTGAAGGTTTCCCTCCTGTAGATAACATATAGTTGAATTATGTTTTTCAATCCACCCTGATGATCTTTGTCTTTTGATGGGCTTGCTTAAGCTATCACATTCAATGTTACTATAGTGACAAATTATATCTGCTATTTTAAATTTTGGTTTTTTTGTGTGTGTCTCCTGTCTTTTTTCCTTTCTGTTCTTTCTTTATTGCTTCCTATTGCACTGAGCAAATATTATTTAATGTAACTTTCCAGTTTCCTTGTTGACTTTCTTATTGTACTTTTTGAGTTAGGTTTATTAGTGATAGCTCTAGGGTTTACCACATATATTTTTAAATTTATCAAAATCAGCTTGATTATGCTAGCTTAATTCTGATAACAAATAGAGTACATAGAAAATGCGACTTCTATATAAATGTATTGTCTTCATCTCATTTTTGTGGTATTATTTTTATACATACTACATTTATTCATTGTATAAACTCAATAATAAATTGTGTTAATTATTACTTTTAAGATTTGCAGTTATTCTTCTAACCTATTACATCTTTGCTCTCTCTTACCTCCTCTGTGTTGTTATAAACAATATATTACTTACATATTACATTTCTATTTTATAAATCTAACAATGCTTCTTGTGTATATATTATTTTATATTATTGTTTTTTAAATCAGTTAAAAGAAGAAATTTAAAAAATATGCAGTAGTTATGCCCTTTATAATTATTCCTACCGGTGTTCTTTGTTCATTTGAGAATTTAAGTTATTATCTGAGGTCACTTGCTTTCAGCCTAAAAATTTCCTTTAGTATTTACAGTAAGGCAGGTCTGCTAGCAACAAATAAATATATTTTTTAAAGGGAAAAACTTTCATGTCACCTTCACTTGGCAATGATAGTTTTTCTAGATATAGAATTCTTAGTTGACTGTTTTTTTAGTTCTTTTTTTTTTTTTAAACATTGAATATGTTAACCACTGCCTTCTGGTTTCTCCTGAAATTTCAGCTGTGAGTCTCACTGGAGTTTCATCTAAGTGATGCATTGTTTTTCTCTTGCTGCTTTCAAGATTTTCTTTTATCTTTATTAGCATTCATAGTAGTGCGTGTTTGTTCATGGCTCTCTTTTTGTTTCTACCTGGAGTAAGTTTACTTATACATAAAGCCTTTCCTTTTGGAAAATATTTGGAAGATTTATTTATATTTACTTATAAATAAAGCCTTTCCTTTAGGAGCCATCTATTTTAAAGTCTCCTCTTCCCTCAAGCAAAATTTCTGACTAAGAGTTCTGGAGCTGGCTATGGGGCCAACGACAAACATTTTTCTGAGTGACACCTCAGATCTTAGAGTTGAGTGCTTGGTGAAGTAAGTGCAGATAGTATAGAGATCAAAATAGAGAATATGGAAAACAAGGGAGAACCCTGTAGTATTGGATTAGAATCAGAAATATCAGGGTAAATCATACACACACACCCCTACACATACTGTTTTTTTTGTTGGTTTTCCTGGTACTCTTCTGTTTTAGACATTTGGTAAGGCAAAATAGCTCCTATGTAGTTGTAGTAGATATGCTAATAATATGTGGTTGGCTTACTTAATGAATTTTGCATTAAACCAGAGACAAAGGCTCATTTACTCAATAAGTAAGTTGACTTTTCTTTGTCATTGGCTCTTTTTGCAAACACATTTTCTTCTATGTACAGAAGACCAGATAAGAAGTATGAAATTAATTTCCATTAGAGAGAGTATAAACTATACGCTCTTCCTGATGACTTTTCTAAGATTAAGTAAGTATAGTTTCAAAGTTAAATATAATCTTGAAAAACTTGTAATATTTTCATGAATATAAAATTTGCTTTTTGTGTGTCAAACTGATGATTTCATGAATCCCAATTTGACATATGTTTTTCATTATACATTAATGAACCATTCACACTATATGTGGCAGGAAACAGTGAAAAACAGAAAGTAAATGACTTTAAAGTGAATGAGTATAGATTTGCATTATTATCCTTGTATGAAAAATGAAGGTTAGCACTTCCTCCTTTCTGAGAAATTTTTAAATACCTGCGAGGAAGGGAGAGAGAGAGAGAAATGAGAAAGAGGGTGGGGGATAGAGAGAGGGAGACCCAGAGACCCAAACCAAGCAAAAAAAAAAATCATATTCATTTTCGAGGTAATAAAGGGGGCATTTAAAAAATTATAATCACCAGGCAAAAGAGGTGAAGGGATTAAGAAATACAAATTGGTAGTTACAAAATGGAGATGCCAAAGAACATATATACATCCCCTAGACATGAACTAAGTGGGTGGGAGTTGCAGGATGGAGGGGAGTAAAGGGGAGAAAAAATGGGACAACTCTAATAGCACAATCAATAAAATATATTTAAAAACAAGCAAAATACTCACTGGGATAAAGTACAACATAGGGAATATAGTCAATGATATTGCAATAACTATGTGTGATGAAAGGTAGGTACTAAAAATTTTGGGGGAAACACTTTGTGATACATGTGATTGTCTAACCACTATGCTGTTCACCTGAAATCAATACAAAATAAACTTACTTTTTAATAATATTCCAGAAATATTTGGACTTAGATTTGGAGTAACAATTTTCTGTACAAAGGAAGACTCTGGAAGCCTAAGAAAAAAATGAGAGCAGAAAAACAAGGTTGTTCAGTGAAAGTATTTCCATCATTAAGCCTTTAAAAATGTCAATCAAAATCTAGTTATTTCTGAGGCTGGAAATATACAGTGTGGCAAATTCCCCATAGTACATATTCTAAACTTTGCCATTCAGGTGGAACTGTTTGAACACCCACATTTTGTGCTTCACTTCCTTCTTTCTCCTGAGTTCATTCCCTTTTATTTCTATTGGTAGCTCTTAAGCTGATCCTCCCTGCTTTGAATAATTCACCGTCTAAATGAAAGTAACAACATCAAAGCGTCCCAGACTTAATACACTCCATTCTAGCGTGGGCTCCCATGGGTTGATCTGAAGGAGACTGAAAAATTAATCACCCAGGATAAGAGACTCAAGCTTTTCATACGTTTAATGTTCAAGTCACTTTCAGAAAAAAATTCCCTTTCCCTTTTGTTTTTGTGTTTAGTTTTCTAAACACTGTCATTCTGTTTCTACTTCAGCTCCAGATCCCCAGGATGTCTTGGCACTAAACACATGTAAAACAAATAAACACCTTCTTGCACATTCTAACAAGTGCAGCAATTAGTCTCCAAGCACAGCTTGCTCTCTACCATGGCAACTCATTTGGTGCTGGTTGTTACTGTAGGAGAACAACTTTGAATCAGAAACATTTGTTTGATTTTCCAGTTTCTACCCTGTCAGCATGGCAGTTTCTGTACATCCTTTTCAGATCGCAAGTTCTTCACCCTTATGAAATGAGCTGCCACCCAATATATGACACGGAACTCCTGTGTGGCACCTTGTCTCACCCTCACGGAACTTTCAGCAATGGGTGATCTTCACTCCATATGGGCTGTAAAAACTACTCTCTGTGGTGTGAATTACAGATGATTTCAGGGTGGACATTCCCCACCCCCACCCCCTCCTTTTGTGATACTGCAGTATAAGCTTAAACTGGTATTAAGAATCTTTAGTATTATTAATAAGCAGCCTGAATTCAAAGGTGAAAATGTTATTTATATGTACCTAAGATGGCATATTTAGTAGGTAAGAGAGAGAAGACTTTGTTTCTATTTTATTTATGCTACAAGAAGGGAGGCTAAAGATAATCTCTTAGTTGTGGAAGTTGGAAAGTTGGATAAGTCCCTATCTCTGGCTTTATTTGATATATTATTCTACCTTCCCAAATGGTTTTATTTCAAGAAATGCTGGATTTTTGTGTGTGGGTGATATACTAAAGCATGTTAAAATATGTCTTTTATCCTAAAACACAGTGCAGTAAGGTGTAAAGCAGAGAGCATGTTTTAATCAGTAATATACAGTGTACAATATTTCTCTGTGCAAATTAGAGTTATTTGGAAGCTGAATCAAATGTATCCAGCTATTGAACTTTGTTTCAGGGTACTAACTTCTGCCTTTTCTTGATGTTATGAGTCAATTCCCCTAGGCCCTTTCTTCAGTAATGAAGGGTACATGTAAGTAAGTAAAGTTAATAAACTATCATTTGGCTCTATCCCCCACTTTGTGGCTAACTGTGTCACTTTGGGTAAGCTGAGCAAACTCTCTGGGATTTGGTACTTTGTCAATTACACAAAATGCTTAAATTAAGTGGTTTTTATTAGAGCTCTTAATGGTTCTAAAGTCTACAATTTTTATTCACACTGAACATTCTTGCACTGGGAAGATTTGTTTCTAAGTGTCATCCTAAGGAACTCTGCTTCATTTTTCTGTGAAAATTGTGAAGAAATTTACACAGAAAATTTAACTGTTAAATTAACTGTTCACCTATTTAACAAATACTTATTGCAGTTCTACTCTGTGCTAGGCCCGGTGCTTAAAGCCAGACACAGCGTGGACAATGAACAGGAGACTCTCCCACTCTCAGAGAGGTTATATTCCAGGATATAAAACAGACAAGCAACTAATGAGAAAAATAACTGTACATTATAGTAGGTGACAAGAAGGAAGTGAAGAGCTAAAACTGGGAAGAGTGAGGAAGGCAAGGAAGTACTTTGATAAGGTAATCAAGGATGAATTTGTAGATTTTGGTTTCATTAGAAATTTTGATCAGGAGAAAAACCACATTTTGGGTAATAACATTCTTTTGAAATGAGAAGATAGTGGTGTGGGGGGAATATGAAGTGTGATTTCAGAAAAACCCAGTGGAAATCTGCCTTTGCCTTGTATCCATCAAGTTTCTTAGACATGCCTCTTAACCGCTCTGGACTTGTTTTCTTGTCTGTGATGATGCTTATGGAGATGTCTCATCACCAAACCGCTGAGAGATGGTATTAGTTGCAAAACCAGAAACATGCCTTCTGTCAACTCTTGAATAAGTAGTCAGCTTTTTTAATTTTTAAACATACCAGTGAGAGAAAGATTTAAAACTTAGCAGACAACACTCCCCCCCCCCCCCCCCCGGCCCTTAATTTTAGCAAGAAGCAAGAAAAGCCACAAGCTAGAAAGGCACAGTGAAAGGTGAGCGAGAATGAGGAAAATCAGGTTGACGAATGAAGACAGGTTTGCTGTGGTCAAGAGATAGCCACAGCTTTCTTCCTTCTGCAGTCCCATTTCTACCACTCTATCCAAATAACAGGCCTTCTCTGACAGGGGATTTTTACTATTTTATTCCATAAATTGTGAATAAGTCTACCCTTACATTTTTTTTTTTAAATTGGAATTAGCTGGAGTTTAAGTGGAATATAATGCTGGGGAGCCTTTCTGGATTAGCACTGCAAGGCCTATAAATATCACTTGTGAAATAGTCATGTGAATGAACAGCCCTTCAGTAGGAATTACAGCACAAATTCAGAAAGAGCTATTTAGAGTGTTCATTACCCAGTGTGAGAATTTATCACGATGCCATCTCTTATGTTTCTTATGTTACAAACTTCATCTAGCTTTTTAAGTTGCTAAACCAATAAGAGAAGCTTCTTGCTTATTACCCATTTACCACATAAAGAAAATTCCATTTTGCCTATTTTCTTTAAAATGTTACTACCAAATGCCAAGCCAAGTGTTTAGTGCTGATAGGACTGCGTTTGATAACAGCATTAGCATTTCCTTAATGGTTTTGAATATAGCGGTAGCTTCAAAGTCCCTTGACAAGACTTACCCAGTTTAGCCTATGGTTACTCTAGGATGTTTGCATCTATAAATATATAAGCCGTGCTTAGGCTTTCAAAGATGCTGATTTAAGATTTCAGCTGCATTTACTCTGGGAAGAGCAGAGTGATTTTTGTTGCTAAGTGATACAAAGTTAAGTCTATAAAGTTGTGGAGATATATAATACAGGAAGTCATTTCCATAGTTTTGGTTTTCATCTTAGTGGTTTAAGCATTCTCTAAACATGCACTAGTGTTTTTGGATGATTAATTGTTAGGCAATGTTCTGTGGCTGAGCATGTTAGAGGAATGCCTACAAAATGCTATGCAGAGAGGATTGCATTATAAATATCTGATTTCACAAATGATTGGAAATGTGAAAGCCTGCATTAAATAGCTAGAAATAGAAGAGCGTATTTGATAGTTTGTGGGCATTTATCTGATTGTCTTAGACAAATGCTCATTATGACAGTCATAGTTTGTACTCCGCTCTGTCATTCATCCTTCCTCTTTATTCCAAGTACAATGATTCTGTAACTGAAAATGCAGATTTGGCTACCTACCTGCTCCAACAAAAGCCAAAGTCATGAGACAGGTGCTGCTGCAAAAGAAAAGAGGTTTACTTAGGTGCCCCAACTGGGAGAATGGTTGACTCCTATCTCAAAGACTATCCCTGCTTCCTTCTGAAGCCCAAGGTTCTTATAGGGATAAGGAAGAGAGGACTTTTTTGTAGCCAATTATTTGCTAGCTTCAGCATGCTCAGGCCCTGTCCTTTCATTTTTCTAGCACTTGATGTGCTCAGTGTAAGAATCTCCTCCTGCACCATCTTGGTCAATGGGGTCCTTCCCAATGTTCCCTGGCTATCTCTGGTAGTGGAGAGGAAGGCACTTTGATCTGATCCTGAGTGGGACTTTGAGTAGCACATCCAAAAGCAAGAAAAGTTTGCTGAGGAAGCCACCATCTGGGAAATGTGTACAAAGGTGTTATCAGTCTAAGCATGCACATAATATATAGCAATTGTCAAAAAATAATAATAAAATAAAAAGTAACATTGTCACTTAGCTTTGGAAGGTGCTGTCCCTTTTCAAAAGAGGAATTTTAAATCTCTTTCAGGAGTAAAGGTCCAACTTTCTCCTGTAGTATCAAGAGCAATAGCAAGATACAAGTCCTCCCCAGGCAGCACCCACTTTATCTGTGTGTGGTGGATCCTTGATTCTCATGAGCTTTAGTAGAGAATGTGATATCGGTGGGATGTCATAGGGACTGGTCCATTGCTTGGCTAACTGCTGCTCAGGACCTTGAGTCTTCCAAGTCTTTAATAAAACTCAGCCTCCTATCTGGAATTGGCATAAGGGCTCATCCGATGGGTAGATAGACCTAAAATGAGCAAACTTGTGGAAAGTTGTTAGTGTTCCTTAAATCTTTTGCCAATATTTCCCCAAATATGGTCAGGGAATTCTTAAATCCTTGTGGCAACACAGTCTATTAGTATTAGAATATGGCTTTAGTTTCTGGGTCCTGCCATTCAAAG
Organism: Anoura caudifer; assembly: GCA_004027475.1. NCBI lineage: Eukaryota > Metazoa > Chordata > Mammalia > Chiroptera > Phyllostomidae > Anoura > Anoura caudifer. Next base: position 625 of record PVKU01008114.1, on the reverse strand, counting down.
GCAAATAATAATTCAGCCTGTTTTATTTATTGGGATGAAGAAAAAGGCATCCTTGAAATCTAGAACTGAAAACCATTTGCTATCCCTGGCCACCGTGATCAACAAAGTATAAGGGTTAGTATAAGAGTGAGTCAGTTTTGTGTTGCAGACCCCAGCTTGTGGGGTCCACAGTGTTGTAGCTGAAACAAAGGAAATTAACAAGGACTACTAAATCCTGTGGAGAAAAAGGGAGGGCTTGGCCCTTGCTTCAATGAACTTTTATTGTCTTTCTGGGCACATTACATGAAAGTCCTCATTAACTACGCACAGGTTCACTTTAGGTGGTTACCTTTTCAAAAGAACAAAGGAGAGGATGCTGGTAATCACATCACAGAAGAAGGATATTTGCAAATGAAAAGACAAAAGTGGTTGAACCAGTTACACTCATCCTTGGAAGGTTTAGCATGGATTTTAAGAAGTTACTTTGCGGAGAGAAGATGGCGGCATGGTAAGAGGACGTACATCTCTGCCTCCCACACATAGGTCTTAAACCAGGACATTTTTCAAAGCAGCACAGCAAACAGACACCAGAAACACAGCATATTTGAAAACAGATTATCGAAAACTACAGTGGACGTTGAAAAAC